>OX451740.1:1133300795-1133590795 GCA_948472305.1 Vicia faba
ATATGCCTCATTTATGAAGAACATTGTAGCCAGGTTCATTAAGCATAATCTCATATGTCGTTATGGGATCCCCGAAAGGATTATCACCGATAATGGAACTAATCTCAACAATGTTGTGATTACAGAACTTTGTACTCAATTCAAAATCAAGCATCACAATTCTTCTCCATATAGACCCAAGATGAATGGTGCAGCGGTAGCTGCCAATAAAAATATCAAGAAGATTGTGCAAAAGATGGTGGTAACTTACAAAGATTGGCATGAGATGTTACCATTTTCTCTCCATGTCTATCATACTTCGGCTCACACGTCAACTGGGGAAACTCCTTTCTCTTTGGTCTATGGCATGGAAGCCGTCTTTCCCATAGAAGTTCAAATTCCTTCTTTAAGGATAATGAAAGAAGCAGGTCTAGGTGAGGATGAATGGATTCATACTAGGTTTGATCAACTGAACTTGATCGACGAGAAACGGCTGACTGCTGTTTTGCATGGTCAGATGTATCAAAGGCGTATGATTAAAGTATTCAACAAAAAGATCAAGCCTCGAGTGTATCAAGCTGGAGAATTAGTAATAAAACGCATCATTCTTCCACAAGGCGACCCCAGGGGTAAATGGACTCCCACTTACGAAGGACCATTTGTTGTAAAGAAAGTCTTCTCTGGTGGTGCCATGATGCTGACTACTATGGATGGTGAAGATTTCCCATATCCCATAAACGCAGACATAATAAAAAAAATACTACGCATAAAATGACCCTCTAGGTTGACACACCTAGGCAAAAATAAGGGCATTCCGGCGAACCAAAAGGGTTCGGGAAAAAAATTAGGGATATATGCAAAAGATTATACACCAGGCAAGTCGAAAACCTAAAAGGGCAACTTGGGAAAAAATGGCTATCCTGGTGGGCTGAAAACCCAAAAGGGCGATCCAGGAAAAAGTTAAGGATTAAAGTGTATGATTATGTCCCGTGCAATCCCCACAGCCAGTTTTATTACCAAAAAATCTGAAAGTTCAAATGGTCCAAAATCAATCGAATCGACTCCGTTCCACGACAAAGGTTTACTCAAAGACATAAGGGCAATAGCAGTATGGGGACAACGAGATCATACTCACATGGCTATTATTTTTACTCTGTACTCTTTTCATTTCATTTGGCGATTTCCTCTTACTAGGATTTCCGTCTCTTTGTACAAAGAGCCTATTTATGGGTAAAACATCAATACAAATATACTTTGAAGTACGAACCTTTTTTTCTTATTCTATTTTGAATGCGAAGAGGTCCAATGACTAAAATTGAATGAACATATGCATACGAACGTGATTAAACTTTTTAGCAAACATATGCTTCAAAACAAACATCTCCCTAGTTGCATTCCAGACATCCCCAAAGTTTTTCCATTAGCATTATCCTCATGAAGTTTGATCCATGAATTCCCCAGTCAGATTTTCAATCCCTGGAAAACTCTCTTCCCAGCTGATCTGGTCATAAAAAGAAGTCTTGAGGAGTTTTGTCAAAAGAATACATCTCTCCCAGCAGCTCATCAATATTCCTCAACAGGGTTTATTTCCCCAACAAACAGCAAATCCCCCAACTGAGTCTGTCTTCCCCGGCTGAGTATGTCCTCTCCAACTTGAGTTTACCTATCAGACCATTACGAATCAAGGGACCACATTCCCTGAACCCCAGTAAAGTCACCAATAGAGTCTTTGTTATATCCGAAAGTTTCTGAAAAGCTTGGAACCCGACCAGATAACAATCAACTTCATCCTTTCAAGCAAGTTACTACGAAACTTGGACCTAACCAGATACTAGTTCAACTTCACCCTACCCTCAAATCCGTGTGAAGACTGGGTCCGACCGGATAATAGTAAAACCATTTTGCTAAGTTGCTAAAGCCTGGGTGTGATCGGTGGAAATAGAACTGACTATTTAAAGCTGGTTCGCGAAATGTCGCGGTAAGCAAGAGTCACCACCGTCTTTTATGTTCTCCAACATGGAAAGGACAAAAGCACAACAAAATTCCTTATTCGAGATGTCTCTCGGTTCGGGAGGTAGATTTATAGAAAGGGAAGGTGTTAGCACCCTTTCTATCCGTGGTTATCCATGGGCTCTTACGTACTTGCTCTTATGTTTTCAAAAATTTGTTTGCTTTTCAAATGTGTGTGGGTTTTGAAAAAGTTTCGTTTGAAAAATATCTAAGTAACTCTTGTATCTGTCCTCAAGAGTGTATGAAAAATTTGTTTGAAAACTTTTGAAAGTGTAAGTGCGAAAAGTTGTTTTTGTTTTTTGAGAGAGCAAGTACCCATGAGATCTACCTACTCTAAGGAATTAGGCTATGTAAGAGTCCTTTAGACAGTGCTATCCCACTATTGAGAAGTAGGTAGCACCGTCGTTGGAGGTATTCGAGTCAATTCAATTAAGGGACATGTGTGGTCACCGAAGCAATAGTAGGACACCTTAGAAGTAACCCTAATGTCCTAGATCCTTTTTATCCGAGGCAACCATTTCGAGGCAACTGGATCTTTAGACAGGAGGGCGACCTCTAAAACACCCTATACTTGACGACCACATTCGAGGCAACCAGTGAGGCGTACCCTAGGAGTGGCATGTGCATGTGTATTGAATTCAGTTTATGTTTATCTTTGATCATGCATTTGTGAGCTACGGATTAATTTTATTTGGCATACAGTCTTGCAGGCATAATTAACAGTTAAGAGTGCGGAAAATAAAGTGCGGAAAGGTAAATCTAGCTATTACAAGGCGCGGGTCTATACATCGCCAAAAACAAAAACCCGTTTGGAAAATAAATGCGAGAAAATAAAAGAAAGCGATAAATCCTAATTAACTATTACATCCTTGGAAACAGATACATAAATATGATCAAAAATAATGATAATGCGCGAAAAGAAATTTAATCGGGACGTCATTAGGGTTTTGACCCTTTTTGAGAAGAATAAAGAAAATTGTCCTTTCCATTTAATTAAATATTAACCCTAAATTAATTAATTAATTTAAAAGAAAAATGTTTTTTGTGTTTTTTAGTTTTAATGAAAATAAAAAGAAAAGAAATTAAAAGTCAAGGAAAACCCTAGTTCTAGATTAATTTTATTTATTATAAAAAATGTCAAAGTTAACCTAATTTAACTAATTTAATTAATTTACATTTATTTACAAAAAATAATAATTAATAAATAAGAATAATGATAATAAGAAAATATGATTGAAATTTGTCAAACCCTAATTCTACATAATTTTTATTTATTGAGAAAAAGATTAAAATTAAACCTAAATTAAACTAAGTTGATTAATTAGAATTTATTTACAAAATAAATTAATAAATAAAATAGTAATAATTAATAAAAATATTCACATTTTTTATTCTCTGAATTTATTAAAAATATTAATTTGTTAGTTAATTAAATAATATTAATAGTTATTAAAGAAAATAAAAAGAAAAGAAAAAAATAAAAAGTAGTAAAACCAGGGGGTGTGATGACCCAAATGGAGATTTGTCTGGAAATTTCAGGCCCAATAGCACAAAGCCTTTGTTGACTTCTGGAATCAGGTGCGTGCTCATTGACTGGAACGTACCATGGTCTTCATCTTTTGACAATTAGATTGGTATTGTGAGACACTTGGCAAGCTGAGCGCTGGAGTCCATGGTGGAATATTGTTGTGAATCTGCATATGATTATATTAGGAAAAATATGAACAAAGAATTTGGGGGACCTGGGAATCGAACCCAGGTCCCAATGATCATTTGCCAGCATGTCCTTCCACTGAGCCAGTTGAGCGCTTTTGTTATTATAGTGGCAATTAAATATATTATATAAAACAACAACATATGCTGGAAACATAAAAAAAAGCGCGCATCATATTTGAATTGTCTAATCACGTGTAGACAACGCAGTCATCTTCTTCCTTTTGCTTGTAAAAAACAAAACAAATAGCGGGGGTTTTTAACCCCCACAAAATGTAAACACAAAAAATAGCGAATAGCTCTATGGTTAGTATAAATTGTTCGCGAGCATTGCACTGTGTTCGTCTTGATCAGACGGTTTCAACCATATGCGTTAGGAGTCCTGATTTTACTGTATGTGGAAAGCCCTAATCTGAGAGCTCTGAAACCCTAGATTTCATTAATGGTGTTTTGCAATTCTGGGCATTATAATGCAATTATTTTGTACCAAAAGCTTCGTCCAATCCCTATGAATACAAAACAATCAACAAAACACGTTAATGATGCATGAATCAGGATATGCGATTATGAAAAAAATTCCAAACCGTGAGACTGTTATCTTTGGATTCTTTGAGTGTTAGCGCTTGATTTTGATTGCAACGTGTTCCTGGGGACTTATGCAAGGTATTAGAATCCTTAAATTGGTTTGAAAGGGCCTGGAATGTGGAAACCTGTTTTCAAATTTTCTTGAGTTTTTTGGAATTGGCTATGGCTTCTGCAGCAGCTTTTGCACGTTTTAGGCATTAGGGTTTGGTTATGCTCTTATAGTAGAATGGAATTAGGGTTCAATCTTGGCCAAGAATCCATTGTATTCATGTTTTCAATATTTGATTTCAATCAAATCTTTTTCAACTTTTTTGATTGATAAAACTTGCCAAATTGGGTGATTCTTGTCTCTTTGATGGATGCACGAAATTTCCAGCTTGCCCTGAGTGTATTTGCTTCACAAAAGATTTGAAAAAACATATCTTTGAATTTTCCTACAATTAAATGAATTAATATTAATAAAAAATTCAATTAATTAATTAAAAATAAGAAAATAAATCAATTTAAACTCAATGGGTCGTGCATATGCTTTGGGTAAAGATTCAAGAAGGAATTTGAGGCCCATTAGCAAAAATGAAGTGTTTTGAGCAAAGTTGACTTTTGCAAATTCCCAAAAATTTCCCAACTTCTCCAATGCATATCTTGCTCAATTTTGAACCTATGAACATGTTCTTGGAATTTTGGAAAGGTCTTGAAGTCCTCTAACCAATTACTTTGGTCCCATGTCATTTTGATTTACCAATCTCAAGTTATGGTCTTTGACTTAAAGTGCCTTTTTGTTGACTTTTGAAAATTACCTATAATGTAGAAATTGATAACTTTTTGTGAGAGCATTTCTTGGACTTGGAATGTGAAGATGAGTTGTAGGAAATGTCATCCCCTTCAAAATGAGCATTGGATGGGATTTTTCTGATGAACCATGAAAAAGTTATGCCTTGGTCAAATTACAGTTGACTTTTCAGCTGTCCAAAAATAGAAACTTTTGACATCTTAATGATTTTTGAGCCATTCTTGAGGAATCATGATCAAGAATTTATCAAATGATGATTGTGGATTCAAAATAAGATGTTGACCAAAATTTTTGACTTTTGACTGTAAAATGACCATTTTGCCCCTGCAGTTGACTATGAAGCAATTGAAGCTTTTTGACTGTGCAATCTGACCCTGTGAGTCTTGAGACTTGGTATGTAGATGCTTGGCAATGTACATAGGCCTATGGGACTTGATTGAGCCCTTGAAAACCACAAATTCACTAAAGGAACCAAAACCCTAATTTGACTGGCTTATGAGGATGTTTAGACTGGGCAACCCTTGAGAGATTTTGAACCATTTAAAGATTGATCTTGACAAACCTTGAAGAATATGGAAGGGCAAATTTTGGGGTACAACAGTTGCCCCTGTTCAATCTTCTTAGACCTGAGGGTGTAGATTGGCTTGTGTGCCTTTCGTGATCCGAAGGTGGAAGATGATTGAACACTAGAGTGCCCAGAAATTTGCACTCGCATAGTGGAATAGCAGCAGTGTGATGGAGGGAATGGGCTTATAGATGCCATTTGGAAAGATGGTGGATAAGAGGATGGGCTTATAGATGCCATCTGGAGATGTGACAGAACCTTGTCGGGAATGGGCTTATAGATGCCCTTTGGAAGTGTCGATCGCGTAAGAGATTCCTTAGCGAGAACTTGCGTACCTGAAAAAGAAAGATAATTACCTGGCCTGTTACAGGGGTTGATCTTCAAACTCTTCATGTAGATATGCCCTGGCTAGATACAGGTATCGAATCCACAATCAATCGCTCACAGATATGTTCCGGCTAGATACAGGAATCGAATTCGGAACTTCAAAAGGTTGCTTACAGACGTGCCCTGGCTGGATACAGGTATCGAATCTCTAAACTATTCATGCAGACATGCCCTGGCTGGATACAGGTATCGAATCTACAATCAATTACTCACAGATATGCCCTGGCTAGATACAGGAATCGAATCCGGAACTTCAAAAGGTTGCTTACAGACGTGCCCTGGCTGGATACAGGTATCGAATCTACAAAAAAATCGCTCACAGATGTGCCCTGGCTAGATACAGGAATCGAATCCGGAATTTCAAAAGGTTGCTTGCAGACGTGCCCCGGCTGGATACAGGTATCGAATATACAAACAAATCGCTCACAGATGTGCCCTAGCTAGATACAGGAATCGAATCCGGAACTTCAAAAGGTTGCTTACAGACGTGCCCTGGCTGGATACAGGTATCAAATCTACAAACAATCGCTCACAGATATGCCCTGGCTGGATACAGGAATCGAATCTGGAATTGGTCGTCTACAGATATGCCCTGGCTGGATACAGGTATCGAATCTCTAAACTCTTCATGCAGACATGCCCTAGATGGATACAGGTATCGAATCTACAATCAGTTACTCACAGATATGCCCTGGCTGGATACATGAATCGAATCTGGAATTAGTCGTCTACAGATATGCCCTGGCTGGATACAGGTATCGAATCTCTAAACTCTTCATGCAGACATGCCCTGGCTGGATACATGTATCGAATCTACAATCAGTTACTCACAGATATGCCCTGGCTGGATACAAGAATCGAATATGGAATTAGTCGTCTACAGATATGCCCTGGCTGGATACAGGTATCGAATCTCTAAACTCTTCATACAGATATTCCCTGGCTGGATACAAGTATCGAATCTACAATTTCTACTCACAGATATGCCCTGGCTGGATACAGGAATTGAATCTGGAATTGCGACAGCTGATAGTAATCATCTTTGGATTGACCTTTTCCTGAAAAGGCAAAACATTAGTTGTGTGCAATGTCATGATGTATGAAATGCATGATGTCATGATGTTCTCAAGAATAAATGAGATTGTGTGTTTATGATGCGTATATGCATGCGTCGTGGTGTATGATAATGTGATGAATGTATTTTCGTCTAGGAAAATAAATCCTTGACGAATGCCGGGAAATTCGTTGAATCCTGGGCTGATGTTTGAAGAGTAGAGTTCTTCGTTTCCGCTGGGGATGATGGTTGCAAGAATAAACCGGTAGGAGAAGATGACTCCGTTGGGGAATAAACTTGTTGGAGAGGTTACTCTGCGGGGAATTACTCTGTGGGGAGAGATACTTCGCTGAGGTTTTGATGATAACTCCGCTGGGGATACCTTTGATATGTTTGCTGGGGAATTTGATGAACTCCGCTGGGGGATAGGAAGAACTTCGCCGAGGACGATCATTCCGTGGTAATTAGCTGAGAATAACCCAGTTATAAGCTCTGGTGGGGAGTAACCTTTTAATAAAGTCGGGGAGAAGCTTTCGTACTCTGCAGGGGATAAGCTTCCAGAATCTACTGGGGATAAGCTTCCAGAATCTACTGGGGAGATTGATTCAACTCTCCTGGGGAAACTTTTGAACTGTACTGGGAAAATAGCTCCACTGGGGTGTCTGGTATTCCACCGGGGAACAATCTTATATTAAGACTGCCGGGGATGCTTGCTTAGGAACATCTGTATACTCCGCTGGGGAATATTGAGATTTTCTGGGGATGCCCAACTTCCTTAAGGCTGACAGTAGACTAACTCTGCTTGGGGAGAGCGTTGCTGACTTGCTGGAGAATACTGTGCCTTGTCAGGGCTGATGGAAAACCAACTCTGCTCGGGGGAGAGTGTTGTTGATTCTGTCTTACTCGGTGGGGAGTGGAGGTATCTTGGTTACGTTCTTCAGCCGAACCTACCTTGGTACCTTGGTGGACAGAGCAACTAGATCGCTTGGACAACTCATTATTGCCCCTGTTTCTGATGTCACATGTAATTAGTCCTTTGTTTCGCATGCAAATATTTGTGATTAGAAATTAATGTCAAAGGCATATATCAAAAATGAACATTGGACGTTCCTTGCAAGACGAAACAGAAAAAGGAAAAACGATTGGCAATTTGTCTGAAAAAGTGGATTTGTATTGATTTTTGAAATTTGCCTGTAAATAGGCGTTTATGTACAAGAGGCTGACGTCCTACTAAGAGAACACCGCCGAACAACATAGAGTTTATACAATTTTTGAAAAGGAAAACAAAACAGCTATGTAAAAAATAATCCCACTGGGTTCCCACTCTGCTATCGCCTTTATGTCTTCAAGCGTCTCATCACTTTGCTGCTTAGTTGAAGATGAAGCTGATTGATCGATGTCGTCTGAACCTGATAGTTGATACCGAATTCTGGATGCAATGTGATCTAATGAGACATAGTATTACGCTTTAATCCCTAACTTTTTCCTGGACCGCCCTTTCGGGTTTTCAGTCCACCGGGATACCCATTTTTGCCCAAGCCGCCTTTTCAGGTTTTCGACTTGCCGGGTGTACAAATTTTTTTCATTTCATCCCTTATTTTTGCCCGAACCCTTTTGGTTCGCCGGGAAGCCCTTAATTTTTCCTAGGTGTGTCGACCTAGCGGGTCTTTTATTCATGCGTAGTATCTTTTTACTATGTCTGCATTGGCGGGGTGAGGAAGGTCGTCACTATCCATGGTGGTTAGAATCATAGCTCCTCCTGAGAAGATATGTTTAACCATAAATGGCCCTTCGTACGTAGGGGTCCATTTGCTCCCGGGATAATTTTGAGGAAGGATGATGCGCTTGATTACCAGGTCTCCGACTTGATACTCTTGTCGTCTGACCTTCTTGTTAAATGCCCTGATCATCCGCTTTTCGTACGTTTGACCATGACAAATAGCAATGAGTCTCTTTTCGTCAATCAGGTTTAATTGATCAAGTCGAGTCTGGATCCAGTCATCTTCGCTCAAACCTGCATCCTTCATTATCCGGAGAGAGGGTATCTGAACTTCGATAGGCAAGACTACCTCCATGCCATAGACCAAGGAAAAGGGTGTTGCCCCTGTTGATGTCCTTGCTGAGGTACGGTACCCATGAAGAGCAAACGGTAACATTTCGTGCCAATCTTTGTAGATCACTGTCATCTTCTGCACAATTTTCTTGATATTCTTATTCGCCGCTTTTACAGCCCCATTCATCTTCGGCCGGTAGGGAGAAGAGTTGTGGTGTTGTATCTTGAATTGCTCGCAGAGCTCAGTGATCATTTTGTTGTTAAGATTGGTACCATTATCCGTAATGATCCTCTCAGGCACACCGTATCGGCATATCAGGTTATGTCGAATGAACCGTGCCACGACATTCTTGGTTACCGTAGCATAGGAAGCTGCTTTAACCCACTTTGTGAAGTAATCAATCGCTACCAGGATGAAGCGATGCCCGTTGGATGCCGTAGGTCTGATCTTGCCAATCATATCAATGCCCCACATTGCAAAAGGCCAAGGTGCTGTCAAGACGTTCAGAGGAACCGGAGGAATGTGCACCTTATCATCATAGATTTGGCATTTGTGACACGTCCGAGAATGTTGGTAACAGTCAGCTTCCATTGTGGACCAGAAATATCCTGCCCGAAGGATTTTCTTTGCCATGGTATGTCCACTGGAATGCGTTCCGAAGGTACCTTCGTGTAGCTCTGCCATGATTCTTTCTGCTTCAGTCTTATCCACACAACGTAGTAAGGTTGAATCATGGTTTCGCTTGTACAGAATGCCATTGCTGAGGAAGAACTTTGCCGCGAACCTTCTCAGAAACTTCTTGTCGTTAACAGATGCGCCTTCGGGGTATTCTTGACATTCCAAGAACCTCTTCACTTCATGATACCAAGGTTTTTCAGTTACCTCTTCAGTCTCAAGATCACAGCAATGTGCAGGTTCGTCTAACTTCCAGATAATGATCCGGGGAGCCTCGTTGTCCCATTTGACTTTGAACAAGGAAGACATCGTAGCTAGCGCGTCCACCAACTGATTCTCCTCTCTTGGGAAGTGTTCAAAAGTTATCTCCTCGAAGTGGGGGATCAATGTCAGTACATACTCCTTGTAAGGAATAAGGTTTGGGTGTTTCGTGGAGATACTCTTTGATTCTATCGAAAGCGGCCTGGCACTCATTGTTCCAACTTACTACTTGATCTTTCTTCAGCAGCTTGAAGATTGGTTCACAGGTAGCAGTTAGATGTGAGATGAATCGGGCAATATAGTTCAGCCGCCCTAGAAAGCCTCTGACTTCTTTCTCTGTCTTGGGAGCTGGCATCTCTTGTATGACTTTTACCTTGGCAGGGTCCACTTGAATACCTTTGTCAAAAGAATACATCTCCCCCAGCAGCTCATCAATATTCCTCAACATGGTTTATTTCCCCAACAAACAGCAAATCCCCCAACTGAGTCTGTCTTCCCCGGCTGAGTCTGTCCTCTCCAACTTGAGTTTACCTATCAGACCATTACGAATCAAGGGACCACATTCCCTGAACCCCAGTAAAGTCACAAATAGAGTCTTTGTTATATCCGAAAGTTTCTGAAAAGCTTGGAACCCGACCAGATAACAATCAACTTCATCCTTTCAAGCAAGTTACTACGAAACTTGGACCTAACCAGATACTAGTTCAACTTCACCCTACCCTCAAATCCGTGTGAAGACTGGGTCCGACCGGATAATAGTAAAACCATTTTGCTAAGTTGCTAAAGCCTGGGTGTGATCGGTGGAAATAGAACTGACTATTTAAAGCTGGTTCGCGAAATGTCACGGTAAGCAAGAGTCACCACCGTCTTTTATGTTCTCCAACATGGAAAGGACAAAAGCACAGCAAAATTCCTTATTCGAGATGTCTCTCGGTTCGGGAGGTAGATTTATAGAAAGGGAAGGTGTTAGCACCCTTTCTATCCGTGGTTATCCACGGGCTCTTACGTACTTGCTCTTATGTTTTCAAAAATTTGTTTGCTTTTCAAATGTGTGTGGGTTTTGAAAAAGTTTCGTTTGAAAAATATCTAAGTAACTCTTGTATCTGTCCTCAAGAGTGTATGAAAAATTTGTTTGAAAACTTTTGAAAGTGTAAGTGCGAAAAGTTGTTTTTGTTTTTTGAGAGAGCAAGTACCCATGAGATCTACCTACTCTAAGGAATTAGGCTGTGTAAGAGTCCTTTAGACAGTGCTATCCCACTATTAAGAAGTAGGTAGCACCGTCGTTGGAGGTATTCGGGTCAATTCAATTAAGGGACATGTGTGGTCACCGAAGCAATAGTAGGACACCTTAGAAGTAACCCTAATGTCCTAGATCCTTTTTATCCGAGGCAACCGTTTCGAGGCAACTGGATCTTTAGACAGGAGGGCGACCTCTAAAACACCCTATACTTGACGACCACATTCGAGGCAACCAGTGAGGCGTACCCTAGGAGTGGCATGTGCATGTGTATTGAATTCAGTTTATGTTTATCTTTGATCATGCATTTGTGAGCTACGGATTAATTTTATTTGGCATACAGTCTTGCAGGCATAATTAACAGTTAAGAGTGCGGAAAATAAAGTGCGGAAAGGTAAATCTAGCTATTACAAGGCGCGAGTCTATACATCGCCAAAAACAAAAACCCGTTTGGAAAATAAATGCGAGAAAATAAAAGAAAGCGATAAATCCTAATTAACTATTACATCCTTGGAAACAGATACATAAATATGATCAAAAATAATGATAATGCGCGAAAAGAAATTTAATCGGGACGTCATTAGGGTTTTGACCCTTTTTGAGAAGAATAACGAAAATTGTCCTTTCCATTTAATTAAATATTAACCCTAAATTAATTAATTAATTTAAAAAGAAAAATGTTTTTTGTGTTTTTTAGTTTTAATGAAAATAAAAAGAAAAGAAATTAAAAGTCAAGGAAAACCCTAGTTCTAGATTAATTTTATTTATTATAAAAAATGTCAAAGTTAACCTAATTTAACTAATTTAATTAATTTACATTTATTTACAAAAAATAATAATTAATAAATAAGAATAATGATAATAAGAAAATATGATTGAAAATTGTCAAACCCTAATTCTACATAATTTTTATTTATTGAGAAAAAGATTAAAATTAAACCTAAATTAAACTAAGTTGATTAATTAGAATTTATTTACAAAATAAATTAATAAATAAAATAGTAATAATTAATAAAAATATTCACATTTTTTATTCTCTGAATTTATTAAAAATATTAATTTGTTAGTTAATTAAATAATATTAATAGTTATTAAAGAAAATAAAAAGAAAAGAAAAAAAATAAAAAGTAGTAAAACCAGGGGGTGTGATGACCCAAATGGAGATTTGTCTGGAAATTTCAGGCCCAATAGCACAAAGCCTTTGTTGACTTCTAGAATCAGGTGCGTGCTCATTGACTGGAACGTACCATGGTCTTCATCTTTTGACAATTAGATTGGTATTGTGAGACACTTGGCAAGCTGAGCGTTGGAGTCCATGGTGGAATATTGTTGTGAATCTGCATATGATTATATTAGGAAAAATATGAACAAAGAATTTGGGGGACCTGGGAATCGAACCCAGGTCCCAATGATCATTTGCCAGCATGTCCTTCCACTGAGCCAGTTGAGCGCTTTTGTTATTATAGTGGCAATTAAATATATTATATAAAACAACAACATATGCTGGAAACATAAAAAAAAGCGCGCGTCATATTTGAATTGTCTAATCACGTGTAGACAACGCAGTCATCTTCTTCCTTTTGCTTGTAAAAAACAAAACAAATAGCGGGGGTTTTTAACCCCCACAAAATGTAAACACAAAAAATAGCAAATAGCTCTATGGTTAGTATAAATTGTTCGCGAGCATTGCACTGTGTTCGTCTTGATCAGACGGTTTCAACCATATGCGTTAGGAGTCCTGATTTTACTGTATGTGGAAAGCCCTAATCTGAGAGCTCTGAAACCCTAGATTTCATTAATGGTGTTTTCCAATTCTGGGCATTATAATGCAATTATTTTGTACCAAAAGCTTCGTCCAATCCCTATGAATACAAAACAATCAACAAAACATGTTAATGATGCATGAATCAGGATATGCGATTATGAAAAAAATTCCAAACCGTGAGACTGTTATCTTTGGATTCTTTGAGTGTTAGCGCTTGATTTTGATTGCAACGTGTTCCTGGGGACTTATGCAAGGTATTAGAATCCTTAAATTGGTTTGAAAGGGCCTGGAATATGGAAAACTATTTTCAAATTTTCTTGAGTTTTTTGGAATTGGCTATGGCTTCTGCAGCAGCTTTTGCACGTTTTAGGCATTAGGGTTTGGTTATGCTCTTATAGTAGAATGGAATTAGGGTTCAATCTTGGCCAAGAATCCATTGTATTCATGTTTTCAATATTTGATTTCAATCAAATCTTTTTCAACTTTTTTGATTGATAAAACTTGCCAAATTGGGTGATTCTTGTCTCTTTGATGGATGCACGAAATTGCCAGCTTGCCCTGAGTGTATTTGCTTCACAAAAGATTTGAAAAAACATATCTTTGAATTTTCCTACAATTAAATGAATTAAATGAATTAATATTAATAAAAAATTCAATTAATTAATTAAAAATAAGAAAATAAATCAATTTAAACTCAATGGGTCGTGCATATGCTTTGGGTAAAGATTCAAGAAGGAATTTGAGGCCCATTAGCAAAAATGAAGTGTTTTGAGCAAAGTTGACTTTTGCAAATTCCCAAAAATTTCCCAACTTCTTCAATGCATATCTTGCTCAATTTTGAACCTATGAACATGTTCTTGGACATTTTGGAAAGGTCTTGAAGTCCTCTAACCAATTCCTTTGGTCCCATGTCATTTTGACTTACCAATCTCAAGTTATGGTCTTTGACTTAAAGTGCCTTTTTGTTGACTTTTGAAAATTACCTATAATGTAGAAATTGATAACTTTTTGTGAGAGCATTTCTTGGACTTGGAATGTGAAGATGAGTTGTAGGAAATGTCATCCCCTTCAAAATGAGCATTGGATGAGATTTTTCTGATGAACCATGAAAAAGTTATGCCTTGGTCAAATTACAGTTGACTTTTCAACTATTCAAAAATAGAAACTTTTGACATCTTAATGATTTTTGAGCCATTCTTGAGGAATCATGATCAAGAATTTATCAAATGATGATTGTGGCTTCAAAATAAGATGTTGACCAAAAATTTTGACTTTTGACTGTAAAATGACCATTTTGCCCCTGCAGTTGACTATGAAGCAATTGAAGCTTTTTGATTGTGCAATCTGACCCTGTGAGTCTTGAGACTTGGTATGTAGATGCTTGGCAATGTACATAGGCCTATGGGACTTGATTGAGCCCTTGAAAACCACAAATTCACTAAAGGAACCAAAACCCTAATTTGACTGGCTTAGGAGGATGTTTAGACTGGGCAACCCTTGAGAGATTTTGAACCATTTGAAGATTGATCTTGACAAACCTTGAAGAATATGGGAGGGCAAATTTTGGGGTACAACAGTTGCCCCTGTTCAATCTTCTTAGACCTGAGGGTGTAGATTGGCTTGTGTGCCTTTCGTGATCCGAAGGTGGAAGATGATTGAACACTAGAGTGCCCAGAAATTTGCACTCGCATAGTGGAATAGCAACAGTGTGATGGAGGGAATGGGCTTATAGATGACATTTGGAAAGATGGTGGATAAGAGGATGGGCTTATAGATGCCATCTGGAGATGTGACAGAACCTTGTCGGGAATGGGCTTATAGATGCCCTTTGGAAGTGTCGATCGCGTAAGAGATTCCTTAGCGAGAACTTGCGTACCTGAAAAAGAAAGATAATTACCTGGCCTGTTACAGGGGTTGATCTTCAAACTCTTCATGTAGATATGCCCTGGCTAGATACAGGTATCGAATCCACAATCAATCGCTCACAGATATGTTCCGGCTAGATACAGGAATCGAATCTGGAACTTCAAAAGGTTGCTTACAGACGTGCCCTGGCTGGATACAGGTATCGAATCTCTAAACTATTCATGCAGACATGCCCTGGATGGATACAGGTATCGAATCTACAATCAATTACTCACAGATATGCCCTGGCTAGATACAGGAATCGAATCCGGAACTTCAAAAGGTTGCTTACAGACGTGCCCTGGCTGGATACAGGTATCGAATCTACAAAAAAATCGCTCACAGATGTGCCCTGGCTAGATACAGGAATCGAATCCGGAACTTCAAAAGGTTGCTTGCAGACGTGCCCCGGCTGGATACAAGTATCAAATATACAAACAAATCGCTCACAGATGTGCCCTAGCTAGATACAGGAATCGAATCCGGAACTTCAAAAGGTTGCTTACAGACGTGCCCTGGCTGGATACAGGTATCGAATCTACAAACAATCGCTCACAGATATGCCCTGGCTGGATACAGGAATCGAATCTGGAATTGGTCGTCTACAGATATGCCCTGGTTGGATACAGGTATCGAATCTCTAAACTCTTCATGCAGATATGCCCTGGCTGGATACAGGTATCGAATCTACAATCAGTTACTCACAGATATGCCCTGGCTGGATACAAGAATCGAATCTGGAATTAGTCGTCTACAGATATGCCCTGGCTGGATACAGGTATCGAATCTCTAAACTCTTCATGCAGACATGCCCTGGCTGGATACAGGTATCGAATCTACAATCAGTTACTCACAGATATGCCCTGGCTGGATACAAGAATCGAATATGGAATTAGTCGTCTACAGATATGCCCTGGCTGGATACAGGTATCGAATCTCTAAACTCTTCATGCAGATATTCCCTGGCTGGATACAGGTATCGAATCTACAATCTCTACTCACAGATATGCCCTGGCTGGATACAGGAATTGAATCTGGAATTGCGACAGCTGATAGTAATCATCTTTGGATTGACCTTTTCCTGAAAAGGCAAAACATTAGTTGTGTGCAATGTCATGATGTATGAAATGCATGATGTCATGATGTTCTCAAGAATAAATGAGATTGTGTGTTTATGATGCGTATATGCATGCGTCGTGGTGTATGATAATGTGATGAATGTATTTTCGTCTAGGAAAATAAATCCTTGACGAATGCCGGGAAATTCGTTGAATCTTGGGCTGATGTTTGAAGAGTAGAGTTCTTCGTTTCCGCTGGGGATGATGGTTGCAAGAATAAACCGGTAGGAGAAGATGACTCCGTTGGGGAATAAACTTGTTGGAGAGGTTACTCTGCGGGGAATTACTCTGTGGGGAGAGATACTTCGCTGAGGTTTTGATGATAACTCCGCTGGGGATACCTTTGATATGTTTGCTGGGGAATTTGATGAACTCCGCTGAGGGATAGGAAGAACTTCGCCGAGGACGATCATTCCGTGGTAATTAGCTGAGAATAACCCAGTTATAAGCTCTGGTGGGGAGTAACCTTTTAATAAAGTCGGGGAGAAGCTTTCGTACTCTGCAGGGGATAAGCTTCCAGAATCTACTGGGGATAAGCTTCCAGAATCTACTGGGGAGATTGATTCAACTCTCCTGGGGAAACTTTTGAACTGTACTGGGAAAATAGCTCCACTGGGGTGTCTGGTATTCCACCGGGGAACAATCTTATATTAAGACTGCCGGGGATGCTTGCTTAGGAACATCTGTATACTCCGCTGGGGAATATTGAGATTTTCTGGGGATGCCCAACTTCCTTAAGGCTGACAGTAGACTAACTCTGCTTGGGGAGAGCGTTGCTGACTTGATGGAGAATACTGTGCCTTGTCAGGGCTGATGGGAGACCAACTCTGCTCGGGGGAGAGTGTTGTTGATTCTGTCTTACTCGGTGGGGAGTGAAGGTATCTTAGTTACGTTCTTCAGCCGAACCTACCTTGGTACCTTGGTGGACAGAGCAACTAGATCGCTTGGACAACTCATTATTGCCCCTGTTTCTGATGTCACCTGTAATTAGTCCTTTGTTTCGCATGCAAATATTTGTGATTAGAAATTAATGTCAAAGGCATATATCAAAAATGAACATTGGACGTTCCTTGCAAGACGAAACAGAAAAAGGAAAAACGATTGGCAATTTGTCTGAAAAAGTGGATTTGTATTGATTTTTGAAATTTGCCTGTAAATAGGCGTTTATGTACAAGAGGCTGACGTCCTACTAAGAGAACACCGCCGAAAAACATAGAGTTTATACAATTTTTGAAAAGGAAAACAAAACAGCTATGTAAAAAATAATCCCACTGGGTTCCCACTCTGCTATCGCCTTTATGTCTTCAAGCGTCTCATCACTTTGCTGCTTAGTTGAAGATGAAGCTGATTGATCGATGCCGTCTGAACCTGATAGTTGATATCGAATTCTGGATGCAATGTGATCTAATGAGACATAGTATTACGCTTTAATCCCTAACTTTTTCCTGGACCGCCCTTTCGGGTTTTCAGTCCACCGGGATACCCATTTTTGCCCAAGCCGCCTTTTCAGGTTTTCGACTTGCCGGGTGTACAAATTTTTTTCATTTCATCCCTTATTTTTGCCCGAACCCTTTTGGTTCGCCGGGAAGCCCTTAATTTTTCCTAGGTGTGTCGACCTAGCGGGTCTTTTATTCATGCGTAGTATCTTTTTACTATGTCTGCATTGGCGGGGTGAGGAAGGTCGTCACTATCCATGGTGGTTAGAATCATAGCTCCTCCTGAGAAGATATGTTTAACCATAAATGGCCCTTCGTACGTAGGGGTCCATTTGCTCCTGGGATCATTTTGAGGAAGGATGATGCGCTTGATTACCAGGTCTCCGACTTGATACTCTTGTCGTCTGACCTTCTTGTTAAATGCCCTGATCATCCGCTTTTCGTACGTTTGACCATGACAAATAGCAATGAGTCTCTTTTCGTCAATCAGGTTTAATTGATCAAGTCGAGTCTGGATCCAGTCATCTTCGCTCAAACCTGCATCCTTCATTATCCGGAGAGAGGGTATCTGAACTTCGATAGGCAAGACTGCCTCCATGCCATAGACCAAGGAAAAGGGTGTTGCCCCTGTTGATGTCCTTGCTGAGGTACGGTACCCATGAAGAGCAAACGGTAACATTTCGTGCCAATCTTTGTAGGTCACTGTCATCTTCTGCACAATTTTCTTGATATTCTTATTCGCCGCTTTTACAGCCCCATTCATCTTCGGCCGGTAGGGATAAGAGTTGTGGTGCTGTATCTTGAATTGCTCGCAGAGCTCAGTGATCATTTTGTTGTTAAGATTGGTACCATTATCCGTAATGATCCTCTCAGGCACACCGTATCGGCATATCAGGTTATGCCGAATGAACCGTGCCACGACGTTCTTGGTTACCGTAGCATAGGAAGCTGCTTCAACCCACTTTGTGAAGTAATCAATCGCTACCAGGATGAAGCGATGCCCGTTGGATGCCGTAGGTCTGATCTTGCCGATCATATCAATGCCCCACATTGCAAAAGGCCAAGGTGCTGTCAAGACGTTCAGAGGAACCGGAGGAATGTGCACCTTATCAGCATAGATTTGGCATTTGTGACACGTCCGAGAATGTTGGTAACAGTCAGCTTCCATTGTGGACCAGAAATATCCTGCCCGAAGGATTTTCTTTGCCATGGTATGTCCACTGGAATGCGTTCCGAAGGTACCTTCGTGTAGCTCTGCCATGATTCTTTCTGCTTCAGTCTTATCCACACAACGTAGTAAGGTTGAATCATGGTTTCGCTTGTACAGAATGCCATTGCCGAGGAAGAACTTTGCCGCGAACCTTCTCAGAAACTTCTTGTCGTTAACAGATGCGCCTTCGGGGTATTCTTGACATTCCAAGAACCTCTTCACTTCATGATACCAAGGTTTTTCAGTTACCTCTTCAATCTCAAGATCACAGCAATGTGCAGGTTCGTCTAACTTCCAGATAATGATCCGGGGAGCCTCGTTGTCCCATTTGACTTTGAACAAGGAAGACATCGTAGCTAGCGCGTCCACCAACTGATTTTCCTCTCTTGGGAAGTGTTCAAAAGTTATCTCCTCGAAGTGGGGGATCAATGTCAGTACATATTCCTTGTAAGGAATAAGGTTTGGGTGTTTCGTGGAGATACTCTTTGATTCTGTCGAAAGCGGCCTGGCACTCATTGTTCCAACTTACTACTTGATCTTTCTTCAGCAGCTTGAAGATTGGTTCACAGGTAGCAGTTAGATGTGAGATGAATCAGGCAATATAGTTCAGCCGCCCTAGAAAGCCTCTGACTTCTTTCTCTGTCTTGGGAGCTGGCATCTCTTGTATGGCTTTTACCTTGGCAGGGTCCACTTGAATACCTTTGTCACTTACGACGAAGCCTAGCAATTTTCCAGATCTCACCCCAAAGGTGCACTTGTTTGGGTTCAACCTCAGCTTGTACAACTTCAGACGGTCAAACAACTTCTGTAGATGGTCAAGGTGTTCCTCCTCAGTTTGGGACCTTGCAATCATATCGTCGACATATACTTCGATCTCATGGTGGATCATGTCATGAAACAAAGCAACCATGGCACGTTGGTAGGTTGCCCCAGCATTTTTCAACCCAAAAGGCATGACCTTGTAGCAAAAGGTGCCCCACTGAGTAACAAAAGTGGTCTTCTCCATGTCTTCGGGAGCCATCTTGATATGATTATAACCTGAGAACCCATCCATGAAGGAGAACACCTTGTGCTGAGCAGTATTGTCAACCAGAACGTCGATGTGAGGTAGAGGGAAATCATCCTTAGGGCTCGCCCTGTTCAAATCCCTGTAGTCAACACACATTCTGACCTTACCATCCTTCTTTGGCACTGGAACCACGTTGGTAACCCACTGAGGTTAAGAAGTTACTGCAAGAAAACCGACATCAAATTGTTTCATAACCTCAGCTTTGATTTTCTCAGACATTTCTGGACGCATACAGTGGACCTTCTATTTTACCGGAGGGAATTATTCCTTGGTAGGCAGGTGATGAACCACAATGTCGGTATCCAACCCAGGCATGTCTTCGTAAGACCAGGCGAAGATTTCCACATAATCATGCAACATCTTAATCAACCGTTGTTTCACACTGAGCTCCAGATTGGCACCAATCTTGACTTCCTTTCTGTCTGCCTCAGTACCCAGATTTACCGTTTCCACTGGCTCTTCATGTGGCTGAATGGCCCTCTCTTCCTGGAGTAACAGTCTTGCAAGCTCACCAGGCACTTCGCAATCATCTTCACCTTCATCTTCGGCTAAGTTGATCGGATTTTCGAAGTCATAACTGGCAGTAGCAAAGTCGTTACCAGTGAGATCCAGAGTGGATTGGAACCTATATAGGTGAGTGTGTGTAAATATAGCTGTTTTGCAATATATAAAGAAAGAAAGGGAGCACAAGATTTGAAATGCGAAAAACGTCCAATGCTTTTATTCATGATATATGAAGATGACAAATAATAAGCCCTCACAAATGAAGCCACGGTGCCCCGGGTAAGACACCGGGCCATAAAGTTTCAAATTATTGTTCGTTACAAATTTAAAACAAAGGAGTTCATTACTGAGTGACAAAAGTAATAGGTATGTAGTCCTTGGCAGTCCAGTTGCTTAGTCCACCGTTGGTCATTGGGTAGATCCAGCTGTCGAATTCAGATTCTTCCGCTTCGTCTTCAATAGAATTTACTCCCGGGTTGGTGATGAACACAGGAGGTCCTCCAATCCTTGCCTTACGCACAGCCCTCTGAGCCTCTGCAGTGAAACCCAAGCCGAATTTGTCAGTCTTCAGAGTGAAATCAGGAAGTCTGCCCCAGTTTGCACACTCACCCTTCTCAACCACAACCCGAGCATCCTTTAAGGAAGCCATCTTCAAAGGAGAATTATCTTCAGTCATAGTCTCTTCCGCTGCCAATGTCTGAGGCACCTCTTCAAAGTGTTGAAAGAGGGTCTCAATGAACTCCCCATCCATCTCTATGTACCGGAACGAGTTGAGGTGGCTGACCATATATTCTTCCTCCCCCTGCACTGTAACTATCTTCCCTCTAACCGGGTATTTGAGCTTCTGATGTAGAGTTGAGGTCACAGCTCCAGCCTTGTGGATCCATAGACGACCCAACAAACAAGAATAGGATGGACGAATGTCCATCACATAGAAAGTAGAGTCAAAAACTTGAGAACCAACCCTGATTGGAATGTCAACTTCGCCATGTACCATCCTTTTCGACCCGTCAAAGGCCCGGACAACAATGTTACTAGGCTTGAGCTCTAAACCCTCACAATCCAACCTGTCTAGGGCCTTCTTGGGTAATACATTCAACGAAGAGCCGGTGTCTACCAACACATGAGCGAGAGTAGTGCCCCTGCATTCAATGGAGACATGTAGGGCATCGTTATGGTTCTTTCCTTTGGCGGTCAGATCGGCGTCAGAGAAACCCAACCCATTATCAGCAGTCAAGTTGGCCACACAATCGGTAAATTGATCAGCAGACGTTTCTTGTGGCACATGGGCAGTCTTCAGGAACGAGATCAGAGCCTTGGCATGGGCCTCTGAACACAACAACAGTGATAGCATAGAAATCTTTGATGGGGTGTGCCCCAGCTGCTCAACTACATTAAAATCACTTTTCTTGATAATTTTAAGAATCTCTTCCATCTCTTGCTTGAAAGCTTCAACATTGACGGTCTTTGGTGCCTCCATCTGGGCAGGCACATCAGTAGCAATCCCTTTGCCCCGAGTGTCAGAAGACTCGGCAGCAGGGGTAGAAACTTGATCAGGAGGGGAAACAGGCACACTGGCAGGTGTGATGACGAGAGGTCTTTGAATAGCTGGTGGCGCAATATCAGGTGAGAAAAGCCTACCACTACGAGTGACTTTGGTAGGCCCGGTGATGTTGCTGACAGCGGTACTAGCATCAAACTCTTGCTTTACTCCAAGCACATAAACATCTGCCCCATAGTGCCATGGGACAGCTTTATCAGATTTATAGGGGATGGGTCCCAGAACAGTAATGATGGTAGGAGCAATCTTCGGAGTAGACATGATTTTGACAGGCTTCTTTGAGGGAGCCTTAGGAGAGTTGTTGAAAATAGTAACAATAGACACTTCCTCAGCAGGGGTAACAGGAACAGCAACCTTCTCGAACAAGATCTCTTTGTTATCCATCAGGTTTTGGATGCCTGACTTCAACAAAGGATAACCAGCAGGTGAAACAGAACATAGAAGGCAACCTTTACTACATCCCGGAAATAAACCGGCTAGCAACAAGTTCCTTTTGACGGTCAATAACGGAGTAACAATCTCTTCCACGGAGGCTACATACTGGTCTTCTTCCACAGCATTCACTCCATGCCGGGGCATGGGAGCAGTCACAACATTGGGCCTTTCGGGTGCCTCGAACTGTATTTCTTTAGCATCAATAAGGTCCTAAACCTTATTCCTCAGAGCCCAACAATCATCAGTAGAATGCCCCGGGCTGTCAGAGTGATAAGCACAGCGGGCGTTGGGATTGTACTTCGGAGATGTTGTGTTCACTACCTTCGGAGCTTCTTTGACAGTTACCAGGTTGGTTGACAGCAGTTGCGGCAAAATCTGAGACAGGGTCATCCTGAGCCGAGTATACTGCCTTTTGGGTCTCTCACCTCTTGGATGGTTGTATTGCTGAGGAGCAGCAGCAGGCTTTGAGATTACCACCGCGTTGACAGCTTGGCGGCGTTCCGGTTTACTTTGTCTCCTTGACCCATAAACAACACTAGCTTCCTTCTTGAAAGGCTTCTTTTCAGAACTTGAGGAGGCACCTTTCTGTATCTTCCCCGACTTGATACCAGCTTCTATCCTTTCACCAGTCAGGATCAGGTCTGTAAACCCAGCAGAGGAATTACCAATCAGGTGGTTAAAGAACGGACCAGACAGGGTCCCCAAGAACATGTCCACGAGTTCACGGTCAGTCAACGGTGGCTGCACCCTGCCAGCCAGGTCTCTCCACTTTTGCGCGTACTCCTTAAAACCTTCTCTCGTCCCTAGCGACATACCCTGGAGTTGAGTACGTGTAGGAGCGAGGTCGGCATTGTACTGATACTGCTTATAAAATGCAGTAGCCAAGTCCTCCCAGTTACGAATACTGGTTCCATCCAGCTGATAGAACCACTCGAGTTGAGCCCCTGAAAGGCTATCCTGGAAGAAATGGATCCATAGATTCTTGTCTGCGGTATATGGTTGGATCTTCCTTACATAAGAATGGAGGTGCAACTTAGGGCAGGAGGCCCCGTCATACTTCGCAAAAGAAGGTGCCTTGAACTTGTGTGGGATCACTACCCCAGAAGATAAACCTAGATCCCCAAAATCCAACCCGGGTACATGCTGAATCTCCATAGCACTCAGACGGTCCTCTAGTTGCTTATACCTGTCCTCAGCAGGAGGGTACTGTTCATCGTTGAAATCTGTCTCGTTGTCGGAGACCACAGGACTAGGAACCCTTCCCCCTTGGGGACTATCTTTCCCTACAGAGGAAGTAGCCTGATCAGCCTCATTTTGCAGTGTATTCCCAAACCTCCGTCCAGTGTTGAACAACACAGTCCTCTTCTTCTTCTTCTTCAACAGCAAAGTCTTCAATTCCTCTTGACCCTGGGCTAAGCTCATGACCAGCTCCTGAAACTGGGCGTTCTGGGCCTGGAGGGCCTTGATAGCTTGTTCGTTGGTAAGTTCAGGATTCATGATGATTGCTGAAATAAACAACAAAGAAGATTAAGCAACCTGCAGAAAAGAGTACCTGTTATGCATATGATGAATGGAATGCGTATGAGTTATGTTTTCAAAGACAATCGGGATTCAACTTTGTAATAAAAAAGGAAACACACTTTATTAGATTAAACTTTGAATTGTTCAAGAAATTGCCCTTAGGCGTTACATAAATGAAAATACTGAAAAGGAAATGAAAGATGTAAAAGAAACATCCAAGGCTCATCAGTGCTCCCATGGCCTCCTCTTCTCAGAGCGAATATAGTCATTCAGGGTTCATTCGTTCTCCAACTGCTTTGTCAGCTTCTGGATTTTCTGTTCTTGTTCATTGAACTTTTCCCGATAAGAATCCCGTTCTTCCTGTAGTTGCGCCCAAGACCTTTTTAGTGTATCAACATCAGTGGGAATCTGAGGAGGGAGAACAATTGGAGGAACCCCATCTTTGTTAGGAACTTCAAGAATGATAGTTATGACGGCTTCATATGGCATACCTAACTTCTGAGCACGGATGCGGACCCATCTGTAGTAGGATTCCATAGGCAGAGAAGTCTTCGGTCCCAACTTATGTGGGTCAGCTTTATGAATTCTGTCCCAAGCCCGGATGAATTTACGATGCAGCTCGTCACTGTCTACCTGAAACTCAAAACTGATGTGAGGTACCAACATCTCATGAGGCCCCGCTCTTCTGGCTCTTCCAAACTGACGGAGAGCTAGACATGGATTATAAGAGATTCCTCCCTGGGTACCAATCAATGGAACATTAGGATATTCTCCGCAACGATCAATAACAGCTACCTCATCCAAACCTCTGAGAGTCCAAATGATGTCATTATCAGTGAGAGACATTAACCTATGAGCCCAGCCTCTTCCTTCTTTGTTCTTCAGCACGAACTTAGGGAGGTGCGAAATAAACCACCTCACTAACAAAGGAGCACAACACCACAGAGTTCCTCGTCTTCGGGTAGTACGAGCATAAAGTTGTTGCAGGATATCACCCAAGAGAGTGGGCACAGGGTTCCGAGACATAAAATCCTTATGGAATTGACATTAACAAAGTTATCAGGATTAGGAAACAACACCAGACCATATATTAAGAGAGCCAGAATGTCTTCGTACGCCCTGAAGTCTAAGTCATTCCAGAAACTGTTAGCTTTACCAATTAGAAACTTAGCCAAAAAGCCCCTAACTCCACTTCTAGTCACCCAGTTGTTCATTACCTCCTTGTTGGTCAAAGGAAGGGCTGTTGCAATCTCCTCAAGCCTAAGAGTCTTTTCCCAACCAGTGAAGGGAGTCTGTTCTAAAACAGGGATACCAAGCAAATCAGAGAATTCTTCCAGGGTCGGGACCAGCTGGAAGTCTTGAAAGGTGAAGCAATGATACAGGGGATCATAAAACTGGGTCAGGACACTCATCAGTTGTTGGTCCCACTTTGAAGTGACTAAACCGAGAAGAGAACCATGCCTCTGGATGAAGGAAGTAGTGTTTGGAATTCTGTCAGCCAACTCTTTGAGCAGATCAGGTGGGTGGACAAAGTTGAGCCGGATAGTATTCCTTCGCATGGGCATCATAATATCCTACAAAACAGAGCAAAGATGAAACCCTCTTGTCTTTGAAATGGGTCAGTCCTTATGCAGGATGCATGCAATGGTATGATGGTATGGTGTTATGATAAAGCACACCACAAGTATTCACAAAGGCAAACATGATAAGGCACACAAGTCACACAAGACAACCCTTAGAGTTTAGGCCAGCATGAAGTTCAGGTACTACCCTCTTTCAGTTTCGTTGGTTAAGACCTATCCTATCAAAAGTAACCGGGTTCTAGAGGATCCCAATATCACTGACTACCCTCGATCGGTCATAACTCCAGCGTCGCAATCTTTTCTTGCGGCCAGAACCATCGCGAGAGTTTAGCCTCAATGGGTGTAGCATACTGCTACTGTTCTATGGCCAAGTTGGGTCAATTTAGGGTTCTAAGGTCGATTGGTGTTTAATGAATCCTCAGAAGACCCATATTCTCCTCGTTGCAACACAAGGGATATCGGTACAGACCAAGGTGTCACACCAATGTAGCCACTGCTTCACTCGTATCGGTCTACGCCGGACAGGTCCCTCACAGCTTATGCTACCTAAAGGGTATTCCCCAGATCCGGGTTAGGATCTATGAAACTCTGATGCAATGCCCACAAATATAAAAGCAATCAAAACAAGCAATTGAAAACATAAGTATGATCTAATCCTAAGGTACACCTCACTTATTAAGAGTCCCCAGCAGAGTCGCCAGTTCTGTGATCGGTGGAAATAGAACTGACTGTTTAAAGCTGGTTCGCGAAATGTCGCGGTAAGCAAGAGTCGCCATCGTCTTTTATGTTCTCCAACATGGAAAGGACAAAAGCACAACAAAATTCCTTATTCGAGATGTCTCTCGGTTCGGGAGGTAGATTTATAGAAAGGGAAGGTGTTAACACCCTTTCTATCCGTGGTTATCCACGGGCTCTTAGGTACTTGCTCTTATGTTTTCAAAAATTTGTTTGCTTTTCAAATGTGTGTGGGTTTTGAAAAAGTTTCGTTTGAAAAATTTCTAAGTAACTCTTGTATCTGTCCTCAAGAGTGTATGAAAAATTTGTTTGAAAACTTTTGAAAGTGTAAGTGCAAAAAGTTGTTTTTGTTTTTTGAGAGAGCAAGTACCCATGAGATCTACCTACTCTAAGGAATTAGGCTGTGTAAGAGTCCTTTAGACAGTGCTATCCCACTATTGAGAAGTAGGTAGCACCGTCGTTGGAGGTATTCAGGTCAATTCGATTAAGGGACATGTGTAGTCACCGAAGCAATAGTAGGACACCTTAGAAGTAACCCTAATGTCCTAGATCCTTTTTATCCGAGGCAACCGTTTCGAGGCAACTGGATCTTTAGACAGGAGGGCGACCTCTAAAACACCCTATACTTGACGACCACGTTCGAGGCAACCAGTGAGGCGTACCCTAGGAGTGGCATGTGCATGTGTATTGAATTCAGTTTATGTTTATCTTTGATCATGCATTTGTGAGCTACGGATTAATTTTATTTGGCATACAGTCTTGCAGGCATAATTAACAGTTAAGAGTGCGGAAAATAAAGTGCGGAAAGGTAAATCTAGCTATTACAAGGCGCGGGTCTATACATCGCCAAAAACAAAAACCCGTTTGGAAAATAAATGCGAGAAAATAAAAGAAAGCGATAAATCCTAATTAACTATTACATCCTTGGAAACAAATACATAAATATGATCAAAAATAATGATAATGCGCGAAAAGAAATTTAATCGGGACGTCCTTAGGGTTTTGACCCTTTTTGAGAAGAATAAAGATAATTGTCCTTTGCATTTAATTAAATATTAACCCTAAATTAATTAATTAATTTAAAAGAAAAATATTTTTTTGTGTTTTTTAGTTTTAATTAAAATAAAAAGAAAAGAAATTAAAAGTCAAGGAAAACCCTAGTTCTAGATTAATTTTATTTATTATAAAAAATGTCAAAGTTAACCTAATTTAACTAATTTAATTAATTTACATTTATTTACAAAAAATAATAATTAATAAATAAGAATAATGATAATAAGAAAATATGATTGAAAATTGTCAAACCCTAATTCTACATAATTTTTATTTATTGAGAAAAAGATTAAAATTAAACCTAAATTAAACTAAGTTGATTAATTAGAATTTATTTACAAAATAAATTAATAAATAAAAATAGTAATAATTAATAAAAATATTCACATTTTTTATTCTCTGAATTTATTAAAAATATTAATTTGTTAGTTAATTAAATAATATTAATAGTTATTAAAGAAAATAAAAAGAAAAGAAAAAATAAAAAGTAGTAAAACCAGGGGGGTGTGATGACCCAAATGGAGATTTGTCTGGAAATTTCAGGCCCAATAGCACAAAGCCTTTGTTGACTTCTGGAATCAGGTGCGTGCTCATTGACTGGAACGTACCATGCTCTTCATCTTTTGACAATTAGATTGGTATTGTGAGACACTTGGCAAGCTGAGCGCTGGAGTCCATGGTGGAATATTGTTGTGAATTTGCATAGGATTATATTAGGAAAAATATGAACAAGGAATTTGGGGGACCTGGGAATCGAACCCAGGTCCCAATGATTATTTGCCAGCACGTCCTTCCACTGAGCCAGTTGAGCGCTTTTGTTATTATAGTGGCAATTAAATATATTATATAAAACAACAACATATGCTGGAAACATAAAAAAAAGCGCGCGTCATATTTGAATTGTCTAATCACGTGTAGACAACGCAGTCATCTTCTTCCTTTTGCCTGTAAAAAACAAAACAAATAGCGGGGGGTTTTTAACCCCCACAAAATGTAAACACAAAAAATAGCGAATAACTCTATGGTTAGTATAAATTGTTCGCGAGCATTGCACTGTGTTCGTCTTGATCAGACGGTTTCAACCATATGCGTTAGGAGTCCTGATTTTACTGTATGTGGAAAGCCCTAATCTGAGAGCTCTGAAACCCTAGATTTCATTAATGGTGTTTTGCAATTCTGGGCATTATAATGCAATTATTTTGTACCAAAAGCTTCGTCCAATCCCTATGAATACAAAACAATCAACAAAACACGTTAATGATGCATGAATCAGGATATGCGATTATGAAAAAAATTCCAAACCGTGAGACTGTTATCTTTGGATTCTTTGAGTGTTAGCGCTAGATTTTGATTGCAACGTGTTCCTGGGGACTTATGCAAGGTATTAGAATCCTTAAATTGGTTTGAAAGGGCCTGGAATGTGGAAAACTGTTTTCAAATTTTCTTGAGTTTTTTGGAATTGGCTATGGCTTCTGCAGCAGCTTTTGCACGTTTTAGGCATTAGGGTTTGGTTATTCTCTTATAGTAGAATGGAATTAGGGTTCAATCTTGGCCAAGAATCCATTGTATTCATGTTTTCAATATTTGATTTCAATCAAATCTTTTTCAACTTTTTTGATTGATAAAACTTGCCAAATTGGGTGATTCTTGTCTCTTTGATGGATGCCCTAAATTTCCAGGTTGCCCTGAGTGTATTTGCTTCACAAAAGATTTGAAAAAACATATCTTTGAATTTTCCTACAATTAAATGAATTAATATTAATAAAAATTCAATTAATTAATTTAAAATAAGAAAATAAATCAATTTAAACTCAATGGGTCGTGCATATGCTTTGGGTAAAGATTCAAGAAGGAATTTGAGGCCCATTAGCAAAAATGAAGTGTTTTGAGTAAAGTTGACTTTTGCAAATTCCCAAAAATTTCCCAACTTCTCCAATGCATATCTTGCTCAATTTTGATCCTATGAACATGTTCTTGGACATTTTGGAAAGGTCTTGAAGTCCTCTAACCAATGCCTTTGGTCCCATGTCATTTTGATTGACCAATCTCAAGTTATGGTCTTTGACTTAAAGTGCCTTTTTGTTGACTTTTGAAAATGACCTATAATGTAGAAATTGATAACTTTTTGTGAGAGCATTTCTTGGACTTGGAATGTGAATATGAGTTGTAGGAAATTTCATCCCCTTAAAAATGAGAATTGGATGGGATTTTTATGATGAACCATGAAAAAATTATGCCTTGGTCAAATTACAGTTGACTTTTCAACTGTCCAAAAATAGAAACTTTTGACATCTTAATGATTTTTGAGCCATTCTTGAGGAATCATGATCAAGAATTGATCAAATGATGATTGTGGCTTCAAAATAAGATGTTGACCAAATTTTTTGACTTTTGACTGTAAAATGACCATTTTGCCCCTGCAGTTGACTGTGAAGCAATTGAAGCTTTTTGACTGTGCAATCTGACCCTGTGAGTCTTGAGACTTGGTATGTAGATGCTTGGCAATGTACATAGGCCTATGGGACTTGATTGAGCCCTTGAAAACCACAAATTCACTGAAGGAACCAAAACCCTAATTTGACTGGCTTAGGAGGATGTTTAGACTGGGCAACCCTTGAGAGATTTTGAACCATTTGAAGATTGATCTTGACAAACCTTGAAGAATATGGGAGGGCAAATTTTGGGGTACAACACTGGGGCAACTAGATAACAGTTTAACTTCTTTATTTGCTGAAACCCGGATCCGACCTGATAACAGTCAATCCCCTTTTAAGTTGTTGAAGCCTGGACCCGACCAGATAACAGTTAACCACCAGTCCAACTTACTGTGAAGACCGCATCTAACAGGATAATAGTAAACCACCATTCCAAGTTACTAAAGCATGGGCCTGACCAAATAACAATTTAACTTCTTTATTTACTGAAACCCGGATCCGATGGATAACAGTCAATCCCCTTTTAAGTTGCTGAAGCCTAGACCCGATCAGATAATAGTTAACCACCAGTCCAATTTACTGTGAAGACTGGATCCGACCGGATAATAGTAAACCACAACTCCAAGTTACTGAAGCCTGGACCCGACCAGATAACAGTTAATCTCATTCCAACTTGTTGAAGCCTGGATCCGACCGGATAACATTCAATCCCATTTTTTAAAAGTTGCTGAAGCCTGGACCCGACCAAATAACAGTCAACCTCCAGTTCAAATTGTTAAAACCTGGACCCGACCAGATAACAATTTGACTTTTTCAAATCACTAAACAAAACTCCTTTTCCCCAATAGACTTTTTTCTAAAATCCCCAGCGACTTACTATAAAACCTAGAAAACAGCCAGATAATTGTCAATTTCTCAATCCCCAGCAAATCATTATGAAACCTGGAGTCTGACCAGATAACAACTGACTTTCAAGAGATAATTCCCCATTAGAGCAACAGACAATTAAGACTCCTGAACTCTTTTCCCCAGACAGGAGATCAACATTCTCCTCAGAGTCTTCTCAAAACACAACAACATTCCCCAGCAGAAACATCCTAAAACAAAGTCTGAAGAGGAGTGTGCTCTTCATCCTCAGCAGCAGTCCGAGATTCAACTTCCTAAGGCTCCCCAGTATTTGTCAAAGATTTATTTTTCCAGAAAAGGATGCACTTCAAATGTATTTCATCTTCATGCATCGTACAACATACGCATACAACATAATCTCATTTATTTTGAGAACATCATTTCGCCATGCATATTTCTGCATGCAACTAACCCTTTTCCTTGCAGGAAGAGACATGCAAAACAAATACCTTTTCTATAACTATGGATAGCATCTGTAAGCCCGTTTCCAACAAATATCCATCATCTCTCCAAATGGCATATATAAGCCCATTTCCAATTCAACACGTCAAAGGCAAATTTTTGGGCACTTTAAGTGTTCAATCATCTTTCACCTTCAAGTCACGAAAGGCAGATCTGCCAATCTCACTCTTCAGGTTCAAGAAGATTGAACAGGGGAAGCTGTTGTACTCCAAAATTTACCCTCTCATTTCTCAAGGCATTTTCTCACAAGCATAAAATAAACAAAAAGGGGAAAAACAGATAAAAAAAAGAGTTTTTGACAAAATTGAAGAAAATCAAGCTTACTTCGACTCATTCATCCTTCGACTGAACATTCTGGCTTCTCCGAGCAAGCCTTGTTTCACATGCTTCGATTGAATATTTGGATTTCCTTCGAGCAAGCTTTCCACAAGCTTCGACAAAGCATGTGACCTCCTGCGTGCAAGCTTCAATTTAGGGAGCAATGACCTCCGGCAGGAAAGCTTCGATTGGGTAAGGATTTCCTTCTCACAAAGCTTCGATTGGAGTATGGTTTCCTTTCAAAAGAAACATACCTCGAATCCAACTCTGGACCCCTTCATTCATCCTTTTGTATATAAGCGTCATTCAAGTAATGACCTCCTGCGGGTTTGTTTTGATTCACTGAAAAATCCCCTGCATGCAAGCTTCGATTCAGAGAGCAATGGCCTCCTGGATGTTTGTCTCACAAAGCATTTGCCTTCTACATGCTAGATTCGACTGGGCATTATGACCTTCATATTAGTTTCCTTCGATTCAGAAGGAGATGACCTTCTGAAATCTTTCTTCAATTCAGAGGGCAATGGCTTTCTGAAGGTTTTCCATTGACCCAAAGTAGGGACCTCCTGCATGCTGGTTTCGATTGCACCATTGGCTCCTTACATGTTTGCTTTGATTCACAAGGAAAGAGTTTTCCTCATGTTAGCATGCACAAGGCATTGTTACCTTCATGTCTCCTTTGAATGCACCTACATGCTGGCTTCGAATCAATCTTCAGGATTATCTTGAATCATTTTCATATCACCTTCGAATCCATCTGCAGACCCTTCAACACACATAGCATTGCATTATGATACACAAATTGGTGCCCATTCGAAGGACTTTCCATGGTTGGAAAATATTTGGTTTTTGTTACTTTTGAGTTTGGTCGAAGGGTTGGGCCTAAGTGATCAAAAGCAAGAAGACTCAATGTCACATTCAAGTGAAGAGGGCCATTTGAAGAACACACAATTGGGTCTATTTGAAGGACACACAACTGGTGGAAATGGATGCTTCTTTGTTAAGTCTGGTCGAAGGCTATGGAAAAGTGAAGGATTTGATTCAAAGAGTCAAGTTGTCCATAGGTCAGGCTACCTAGGCCTCCAACTTGTGTCTCACTCCATATTAAATTGTTCTCCAAGCCAACTTGCTCTTGATGACATCACTACCTTTTAGAAAGTTCTTGAGCCTTGCGCCTACCTCTTCTGCATACTTGCCCCCTATAAACTAGGAGCCACCCATCTCAACCATTGATTTTAGTGCTTTTATATTGGGATTATAAAAAGTTGACACAAGTGGATGTTGGCCTTTCAAAGAAACTATATTTTATTTCTTCACAAAGCTGCTCATTAAAACATTTTCTCTATACATAGAGAGTTCATTTGCACTTCAAAGGCGCGAAAAAAGAGAAAGAAAGAAGAAGAACGCCGAAGAGGATTTTGGCTGTATGGAAAGAATCCTCAAAAACTCTCAAAACTCTCAAACACTTAACACCATCCTAAACCCATAACTTGAAGAAACACCACACTTGTTTCTTTAAAATCCAGAAATAAACAAACATGAATCAACTTTTCTTGGTTTTCGAATCTAGTCAAAGAAACACCACGTTTGTTTCTTCCCCTTAGAATTCAAGAAAGCTCAGATAAACAACTCAAGTCCAAGACCCACATTCCAGCTTCAAACAAGGTAAGTTCTCTTGACCTCAACTTTTCGTTTCAAGTACAACATGTGAATAATCATTTATTTTCATTTCAAGCATTACCATGGTCTTTTTTGTTTGTCTTTGTTTTCACCTTCTTCGTTTGTTTTCTTGTCTAAGTCTTTTGGTTCATTTTCTTTATTTATCAAACATATTGTTAAGAATTAATCTGGCCATGAAGCAATACTAGCATAACCCCCACCTCATGCTTCTACTTAGTCCCCAAATGAAAGAAGACAAGAAGAAGTTTGTGTGGGTCGAAGCCTTTTAGGCTCCCCCCATGCTTTTGTCTAACAAGAAAGGGGTATGGTCGAAGGATACATTCATTTTTGTTTTGCAGGTCCAGTCGAAGAAAGTAGAAAAAGGGGTATGGTTGAAGGATAGATATTCATACTGCCTTACAGACCCAATCGAAAGAAGCTTTAATAGGGTGAATCGAAGGAGCATACTTCTTGGGTCGAAAGATTCACTTTTCCTCTTTTTTTTATTTTGTTTTTTTTATGATTGCAATATCTTAGAATTTATTCTTTGCATTTTTATTACTCTCTTATTAGTAATTAGGCTATATGGCAAGATAAAATCAACAAATAGATAACTTTCAAATTCAAGACAAAAACACATGAAATCAAACACACTATTCACACATATGCGCCTCTAGGGTAATCTCACTTGTTGCCTCGGAAAATAGTCATGTCCCTCGAATATGGGCATTTTACCAAAAGTCCCTCGATAAAAATATTGTAGTCCCTCGATGTCCCTCAATGTTGCCTTTGGTAAACGATGTAGTCCCTAAATGAAAATTGCTAAAACGTCTCATAGGTTGCCTTCTATGATTATATAATTGACCCGCGCCTGTCCCTTTACATCCAAAGATAAGGCTTCTTACCAATCAATGGTAAGATAGAAATATCAAAGGAAGAGAGAAATGAACAAAAGACTTTTGAGTAAGGTAGAACGTTCTTAGTTGCTTGCTCACAATCTATTCTCAAAAACAAAACATTTTTCAAACACACCAAAAACTTTTCAAAAATATGAAATATTTTTAAAAAGTCCAACACTTTGTATACATTCTTATAGAGACGAGAATCATTACCAATTTTTCCTAAACGAAGGCGCTTTTCAAAAATACTTTCAAAATCCACTACAAACACATTTTTAAAACAAAGCAAGTGATCTAGCAAGCAAGTAAGAGCCCGTAGATAACTACGGATGAAAAGGGTGATAATACCTTCCCTTTTCATAACCTACCCCTCGAACTCAAGAAAACATCTTAAAGGTCTTTCCTGTTGTTTTCACCCTTTCCTTATTGGATAAAAGAAAAGTTGGTAGCGACTCTTGCTATCCGCAACAATTATGATCAAACGCAAAACACCCAAGTCAATTCTCCCATCGAATTACAGTTACATTAAGAGTTAGATCACATTTAAAATTCTTTACTTGCTTGATTTGTATGCTTTACATTTCGGGGTTTTGCTAGGGTTTATTTTTTGTAAAGATCCTATACTCGAATCTGGGGAATTTTAGGTAAGTAGCAATAGATCGTGAAAATTGTACATCGTATACCATATGGTTGAAGCGATGGCTACGTTAGTGTGACACATTGGTTAGTGCCAGTGTCCCATGAGTCAAGTAAAGGAGAATTCTTGGCTTCTGCATGGTGTCATAAAACACTAACTGATCGTAGAACCTTAGTTGACAGAACTTAGCCATTAGAAAGTAGTGAGATGACTGGCTTTGATGCATACTGAAGTTGGTTGATACTCGATGATACACTGATTGAGATTGGACTCCCAGGATATTTTGATCACAAATCAGATGCTTGTGCTGAAACAATGCTTGGGAGAAAGATCAGTGATATTGAGGCAACTGAAACTTCAAGAGGGTACTTACCTACAAACTCCATGCAAGCCTTTAAACCTAAGACTACTTGTGTGACTTGTTTGCATTCATTATCTAAACAACTTGAACTCCTTGCAGGGCTTGTTTGTATTTATTATCTAATGATGTGAATTCCTTGCAGGACTTGTTTGTATCCATTATCCAATAACTTGGACTTCTTACAAGACTTACTTGTTTTCATCACCTTACACTTTTGCTTAGTGCATAACATACACATCATGACATCATGCCATGGCATTTTCATTAACCATTTCAAGGATCTTAAGGGCCTATGATGCAGATTATCATGAATTAGACGCCTATCAAGGGGCAGGAAGATTTATTTTCCTCTAACCAAATGCCGCCAAAGTATCATGAACCGATGTTTAGCAAAGCGAAAGAGGGTTTATTTTCCTCTAACTAGATGCCATCAAAGACTAAAGTGTGTTATTCTGAGTTAAAGGCTAGGATCCACTTGACATGGTGAGCTTGATTATCACAGAAGGACATTCAACAATGTGGAGTTCTTTAATCAAAGCTCCAGTCGGATTCTAACATTTTCTTCTATTTATCCCGCGAGATCCTTGAAAACATTGCATTTACATATCATGCATGTCATTACATAGCAGGTATTCTCAAGACAGGTTTCTCATTTTCTCGCTGTTTATTTCAGTAGAAAATGGCTCTCGAATAGACCATCAGAGATCTCTATACTCAAAATGCACAATTCCAGGAGATGTTCCTAAGCTTAGCCAGGGGGAAAGAGGAATTGAAAGCACTCCTCACTGAGAACATTACCAAGAATAATATTGAATACAACAAGGAGGATCATTTGGAAAAATTGTTAGCTGAGATGGAAAATATGAGAATCTAGATGATGAGTCATATGGATCTTATCCAAAACTTAGCTCGGGGATAAGAAGAGTTGAGAATTCTCATCAGCAAACTTCATCAGGACGAATATAACCGTATGGGACGAATAATTAAAATTGGGAATCAAATCACCAATCAACCTCCGATAAAATAGTAAGTTGGCTTGGTTGAAAGTAGGCCTTCTCGGATTGCTACTACATTGCAAGCCCAACAATGACCTCGCCAACAACAACATGGTAGTCAGCGTAAGTAGGATACATCCAAGAGGAAATATATCAAACTCAACATGCCGATGTCACAAGCCTTGCAACACATGTTGAAGATGAATTTGGTCATGTTGAAGGATCCTCCTCAGAATCCCAATACAACCTCCCCTAGCTACAATTCTAATGCAAGGTGTGCATATCACTCCAATAGTACGGAGCATGATACTGATAGTTGTTGGATGTTAAAATATAAGATTCAAGACTTGACTGATGAAGGAGTGTTGGAATTCACACAAGATGGTCAGATTGAGTTTTTCTGTCATCCCTCAAAGGCACACCATATGAAGTGACAAATTCAGGCAGAGAAGCTTTTTGTTCATTCGAATTTTCATTTGTAATTTCTTTGTTTGTTCAAACACTTATCTTTATGTCAGACTTTGTTTGTCCCCATTAATGCATTGCATATCTTTGTCTTGAATTAATCCATTCGTTTTCACTATACTTAAACCATGCTTTTACTTCCTTTTTATGATATTCAACTCTCGATTAAAAGCTATAATCCTTTAGAGGGAGGATGGCAAAAACGATACCATAATCTCATACAATATGCTTTTAAACAGACCTTGTTGACGTTGTACAAGCCTTGCTTCAATTCCTAAATAGTGGAGATATAAGGAAGTTAATCCCTAGTCAACCCCTTTGAGCCTAAGAAGTATGAGTTTTATTTTTCAATCAAATTAAAACCCTCAATTATAACCCGGGGAAGGGTAGTTTCTCAGTTAATTCAAATGCAGTCACAAGCTTTCACTTCGTACACAGCGAATAGTATCGAAGACGTCCTTCTGAATCAAAAGTCGATAATGGTTCCGCGTAATCATTAAATCAGGAAGTCATTGTCTTTCAAAAGAAAAGCCTGCTAAGTCAAAACCAATGAAGGAGACTTAAGAAAAAACTGGGGCATCCCAATAACTGTAATCACAGAAGAAACAGTTCAGGCAAAAGGTAGGGATAATAAAATCAAAAAGAGGTCGCTACAAATACCCAACAACAGCAAAATGTTACAAAAAATGACTGCCTTCTCAAATAAACTTCCAGTATCTGAACCATCACCAAAATGTCATTCCAGACTCAATTGGAATCTAAACACAAAGTTAACTGAGTATATGGCTGAAGAACATCACGGAGAACGGGTTGGGTACAAATAAAGTTTGAGCCTTTATCCTTTATTTCTTAAACCGTGAACCAGGCCACGTTACAACCCTTAAAAGTCCTAATTGAAGCATAGGTTAGTTCGAAAGCATACTATTACAAAAAGTATTATGACTCTTATAAGGCTTACTATAAAAGCTGAGTTGAATTCATTTTCTTACAAAATTCTATTTTTACTAAAAATGCATTTTCAAAACTTCAAGACAGACATAAGCTTTGCATTTTTAATACCACTATTTGCATATAACTAATTGTTTGACAGTAGAGAAATTCACACGACGAATATTCGATGAACAAAAATCCTCTTAATGAACAAAATCACTTCAAATGGAAAGAAACTTCCAATAACAAGCCTTTCATAATCAAGGGGCATGACATGTTATTATCCAACTCATTTGTGGCAGTCGAGTCAAGATTCAAATAATCTCTCAAAAGTGTCGAATAGCCAGGGGTAGATCTCCATCTGAATCACTTGGGGGAATTAAACATGAATTCCAGCAAAGGGCCACGTACGATCAAGAAAAAATTTTCTGGCAGTTCTACAACACTTACTACTATGGACAATGACAATTCTCCACACCATGCGAACGCCGACATGGTCAGAAAATACTACGCGTGAAAAAAGACCCGCTAGGTTGACTGGCCTAGGTAAAAACAAGGGCATCCTGGCGAACCAAAAGGGTTCGGGAAAAAATTAGGGATATATAAAAAATTGTACACCCGACAAGTTGAAAACCTGAAAAGGTGGCTTGGGCAAAAAAGGGCATCCCGTTGGACTGAAAAGCTAAAAATATAGTTTAGGCAAAAGTTAGGGATCAAAGCGTACGACTATGTCTCGTTATCTCATCACTTGTCCACCAGTAGAAGACTTATCACCCTGATCAGCATTTACCAAGGGCTCTAGAAGTTGAGATAATGTTAAAATCATCCATAAATCCCCAAAGAGCTACCTTCATAAGCTCATCTTCAATAAAGATACATCCCCGACATGTCTAATGTGCCTTTAAATAGAAAGTGGGGCATCTTCCAGCCTAAAATACTTTAATCGTACTCACCAGCAGATCCCCTAGCGGATAAAGGAGTATGATCTTTTCCCCAACAACATCGCTAACCAATAGAGTCCCAACCCTTGCTAGAGATTATGACGTCAGCTTAGTTCATAGGAATTCTCTTCCCCAGCCGAGATTATTCCTCTGAAACTGTAAAATCCCCTACAAAATTCTTTTCTCCAGCAGAGCTTATCTCCTCAGCAGGATATTCCTCAGCAAAGTGTTTCTCCGAAAAGTTTAGGGTTTATTTCCCCAACAAGGTTATTTCCCCAGCATGGCTTATTTCCCAAAACAAGTTTATTTCCCCAACATAATACAACCTCCCTAACTTAAGTCTATTTCTCGGATTACTGTAGATCACCATGGAAATTCCTCTCTGCAACGAAGGGCAGTCCAAGCTGCTATCCCCAAAGAGTTGCTATGAAATCTGAAACCGAACTAGATATCATTCAAGCTTATTCTCCCAGACGAGTTGACATCCATATCAGAAACTCGGTCAGACAACACCTCAAAAGGTTATCCACCTCTTTTATCCCCGGTCAGGGTATATAAGAATTAAATTCCCCAGTAGAGCGACGAACGACCAATGTTCCTGAGCTCTTCTCCCTAAGTAGAAATCAATGTTCCCCAGTAGAGTCTCCTCAAACAGAGAGCAAGAGTACCCAACGACAACATTCTAGACGAGATTTAATATTACACATATTCTTCATCCCCAACACCATTCAGGGATTTATTTTCCCCAGTGAGATGTTATACGGAGCTACACTTCAACGACATTTCACATTCATCCATCATTTACAAACATCATAACATATACATATGAAACACATATGGCACAATCTCAGTTACTTTGAGAACATCATTACGCAATACATTCCATACATCATGATATTACATACAACTAACTCTTTATCCTTTCAGGTAAAGTCTACCAACAGACGAACATCATCAACAATTTTCAAACAGATCGAAGATTAACTCCCGAAATAGGACGGGGAAACTATCTTTCTTTCTTTATGGTTAGATGAAGATCAATTCCAAAAACAGGAAGGGGAGACTATCTTTATCACCAATGGTATGAAATCCCGAAACAGGACGAGTTTACCAACAAACTGATTGTAGATCAATTTCGGAAATGGAACGACTATCTACATAAATAGATCAAAGATTAATCCCGAAATAGGATAGGGAAACCATCTTTCTTTCTTTATGGTCAGATAAAGATCAATTCCCGAAATAGGACATGGCGACTATATTTATCACCAATGGTATGAACTCCCGAAATAGGACGGGTTTACCAACAAACTGATTGTAGATCAATTCCCGAAACAGGACGAGTCGACTATCTACATAAATAGATCTAATATTAACTCCGGAAACAGGACGGGGAAACTATCTTTCTTTCTTTATGGTTAGATAAATATCAATTCCTGAAACAGGACGGGGTGACTATCTTTATCACCAATGGTATGAACTCCCGAAACAAAACGATTTACCAACAAACTGATTGTAGATCAATTCCCGAAACAGGACGAGGTGACTATCTACATAAACAGATCAAAGATTAACTCCCTAAACAGGATGGGGAAACTATCTTTCTTTATTTATTGTCAAATAAAGATCAATTCCCAAAATAGGACTAGGCGACTATCTTTATCACCAATGGTATGAAATCCCTAAATAGGTCAAGCTCGCCAACAAACTGATTGTAGATCAATTCCCGAAATAGGACGGGACGACTATCTACATAAACAAATCAAAGTTTAACTCCCAAAACCAGATAGGGAAATTATCTTTCTTTCTTTATGGTTAGATAAGAATCAATTCTCGAAACAGGACGAGGTGACTATCTTTATCACCAATGGTATAAACTCTCGAAACAGGACGGGTTTACCAACAAACTAATTATAGATCAATTCCAGAAATAGGACAGGGCGACTATCTACATAAACAAATCGAAGATTAACTCCTGAAACAGGATGGGGAAATTATCTTTCTTTCTTTATGGTCAAATAAAGATCAATTCCCGAAACAGGATAGGGAGACTATCTTTATCACCAGCGGTATGAATTCTCGAAATAGGACGGGTTTACCAACAAACGGAATGTAGATCAATTCCCGAAACAGGACAAGGCGACTATCTACATGACAAACACTCCCCATCTCTGACGACTCTCTGTAACCTCTCCAAATGGCATCTCTAAGCCCACTATCGGTACAATCAACCAACAATGTTACTTCTTGCACATGCGAGTGTAAATTTCTGGGCACTTAAGTGTTCAATCGTCTTCCACCTTCAAATCATGAATGGCGGACGTGCCAATCTAACTCTTCAAGTTTAAGAAGATTTAACAGGGGCGGTGTTGTACCCCAAAATTTACCTCCCATCTTCTTCAAAAGAACATTCTCAAAAGGTTCTCAAGTACTCAAGGCAACTCAAGGGTTGACCAGTCAATTCCCCTCCTAAGATATGGGTCCACAACTAGGGTTTTGTGTTTTTCAAGGATGTTTGGTTTGGAAAGGTCTCAAGTGGTTTCCATTATTCTCCATAGTTCTTCAACAATTATCATATCAAGTTTCAAGTCTTGTATCACAAGTTTGCCCTGGCAATAGCTCAGATGATTGAAAATCAATTGTATTGGGTAAAAAGTCAAATATGGTCAACATACTGTCAAACTTCAAGATTTTTGGTCAAAATCAACATTTTGGAGTGATATTCATCATTTGATCAAGAGTTGATCATGATTCCTCAAGAAAAGCCCTTAAATCATCAAAAGTCAAAAGTTGCCAAATTAGGGTTTCCTTAGGAGAAGTCAATTGAACTTTGACCAAACATAACTTTCACATGCTTCATCAACTTTTCCCATCCCAAAGCCCATTTTGAACGAAATTCAATTTTATACAACTTTGTATTTGTATGCTCAAGTCCAAAAAGTGCTTCATTTGAAAGATATGAGCCCATATATTATAGGTCATTTCCAAAAGTCAACAAAAAGACACTTTTTGTCAAGGCAACTTACATCAAGATGAATTATCCAAATCGAAAATGATCAAAAGAGAAATTGAATAATACATCTTGATATTTTCAAAAAAACAAAGATCATCTTCAAAAGATGAAAATTGAGAGAGTTATGAACGGTGCAAGTTGGGAAATTTTGAGAAAATACATGAAGTGCAAAGTGAGCAAACTTGAAATTCTGAACTAGTGGGCCTAACTTTTGATGTTCAAACATGTTCACAATGTGTTAGAGAACCTCTAAATATATTCACTTATTTTTTATGATTTTTATTTCTTTTATTTTAATTTTTATTCATTTTAATGCAAATAAATCAAATAAAATGTAAAAGCATTGGGCCAAGGCACGGGCTGTTGATTTCAATCACATGGAGGCCCAAGAACACATGCCAAAACATGCCAAAACCGTGAAAACATGTTGGGAACAAGAATCTTCAAGTTTCGAATGTTTTTAAAATAATTTTGGAAAGATTTCAATGTGTTTTTTTGCAATGAATTGTGACATAATGGTACAAGATTCTTGTCTTGTTCTTGTTCCATTTCATTCCTCTACAAATACATGCAATACTCAAGTGCAAAAGACACAAAAATCTGCCTCAAGAATCACTTCAAAAATCTCTCAATTCTCAATAAAAGTGCAAATTCGTATCACACAGTCCAGCCACTCTCAAGCCAAATGAAGTGTCCAAACCTCTTCCTAAAGTCCTCAAGAACACATCCAGCCCAAGAACTAGAAAATTTGGTGCCTTAAACTCGTGCTTCAAACTCTACCAGTTTGTGTTTTTTTCTTTGAATTCAATCTTAAATTCCATGCATTACTAATGTGCTTGATAAGCTCAAATGTATTAAGGATATGATTTAGGAGGAGTTTGATGTATCACATGTAAGCTTTGATGCATGAATCTCTATATGTCATTTTTAAGACACATAAATACATTTGCTTCAGATATCTCTTTACAGGAACATTCAAGAGAAAAGAACCCCACCATCGGATTCGTTTCCAACTTTTCAATTTTCATGTTTTTATTATTTTTGCTTTTGCTTAATTAATTTAATTAGTTTTTTTAATTAAAATCAAAAGACCATAAAAAATCAGAAAAAATCATTAAAAACTAGATTTAGGTTTTTTTAAATTAATTTAATTTTTGACCAATAAAAAATTGTTTTAACTAAATTAAGTTTGTTTTTATTTCACAATTAATTTGTAAATTACTTAGAATTAGAGTTAATTATTATTATCACTTTAATTAATTTTCATAAATAAAAACATCAAAAAATATTTTCCTAACACATAGAAATTTTCTTTAGGTTTTAAATACATTCTTCTAATTTATTTTCTCTTTGCTATTTAAATTCTAGAAAACAAATGTATAGGTCGCACAGTTGATTTTGTAATAGCTTAGTTTATTTTCCCGCATTTTTCCTTATTATGTAACTGCTCATGGGATGTAATTTCCTAGGTTTATTTCCCTGCACTTTACTTTTCGCACCTATGTATGTATATATGTCTGTATATATAATTGCATAGTAATTAGGCATGTATGGCAAGATTTAAAACCAACCGCTAGATAACCCTAATCAAGACAAATTAACTGAAAATAAATCACTTTTCACACACGCACCTCTAGGGTAACCTCAATTGTTGCCTTTGGATAAAACAATCATGTCCCTCGAATGTGGGATGCTTTAGCAAAGACCCTCAGTTAAAAAGATTGTAGTCCCTTGATGACCCTTCGATGCTGCCTTTGATAAACGATCTTAGTCCCTTACGATAATTTGCTAAAGCGCCCTACGAGTTGCCTTTATGACTATACGATGACCCGCGCTTGTCCCTCACACGTCCAACGATAGGGCTTCTTATTAACCAATGGTAGGCTAGCACTATCTAAAGGAAGAGGAAAAGAACAAAAGACTTTTGAGTAGGTAGATAGTTCTTAATCGCTTGCTCACGAACATTTCAAAACATTTTTTCACACAATACCTTTCTCTTCTGAAATATTTTCAAAACAAACACTTTGTAAGCGTTCTCAACTGTTGTACCCCAAAATTTGACCTCCTATTTTCTTCAAGCCATTATTTTAGAGTTCTCAAATGCTCAAGGATTCTCAAGAGTTGATTAAACAAGCTCACCTCTTAAGCAATAGGTCCACAACTAGGGTTTTGAGTTTCTCAAGAAAATTTGGGTTGTAAAGGTCTTAAATTATTTTCATGGTTCTCTATAGGTCCTCAGTAGTGCTCATGTCAAGTTTCAAGTTTTGCATCACAAGTTTGCTCAGTCAATGGCTCAGATGATTGAAAATTAACTATAATGGGTAAAAAGTCAATTGTGGTCAATATATAGTCAAACTTCAAGATTTTGAAGTGATATTCATAATTTTATCAAGGGTTGATCATGATTCCCCAAGGAAAGCTCTCAAATCATCAAAAGTCAAGAATTGTCAAATTAGGGTTTCCTTAGGAGAGGTCAACTGAACTTTGACGAAGCATAACTTCCACATGCTTCATCAACTTTTCCCCAACCATAGCCCATTTTAAAGAAAATTCAATTATCTACAACTTTGGTTTTATGCTCAAGCCCAAAAATGCTTCATTTGAAAGATATAATCTAATACATTATAGGTTATTTTCAAAAACTAACAAAAGACACTTTTTGTCACGACAACTTACATCAAGATAAAGTCTCCAAATGCAAAAATGATCAAAACGGAAATTGTAGAGGACATCTTGAGCTTTTCAAAAGTCCAAGATAACCTTAAAAAGATGAAAATTAAACAAGTTATGAGTTTCACAAGTTGGGAAATTTTGAGGAAATTCATGAAATACAAATTGAGTAAATTTGGGATTTTGAACTAGTGAGCCTAATTTTTGATGTTCAAACATGTTCATAAGATGTTAGAGGACCTCTAAATCCATTCACATATTTTCATGATTTTATTTCTTTTATTTTAATTTTTATTCATCTAAAAAATAAATCAAATCAAATAAATATGAAACAATGGTATAAGGGCTTGGGTCTTTTGATTTCAATCCCTTACAAGCCCAACAACTCATGCAAGCCTGTCACAAAACCTGCCAAAACTGTGTAGCATCCAAAATGGCAAGAGAATAACTCAAAAAAGGATGTTTTCAATTTGTTTGATTTTGGTTTTAAACATGGTTTAATGGTGTGATTTCTTGCCATGTTAGTAAGCCATTCCATTCATCTATATAATGCAAGCAAAGCCAGATCCAAGGACACGAGATTATTTCTTAAGAGAAAGCTCCAAAACTCACAAAATTCCAAATAATTGCAAAATTCGTAGCTACACTTCCAACCCATATCAATCAAACAAAATCCATTAATCTGTTCATAAGGTCCCTAGGAGTACTCCAGGGCCTAGGATCAAGCCCAACGCATCCCAAAACCTCTTCATACTGTCTCACCGGTTTTGGTAAAAGTTTGAATTTCAAACTCTATGAGCGTGTGATTTAAATCTGTGTTATGCATGCATTCATATTATTATTGATATTTGAAATAAAATTAACGTGTTACATGTGAGCTAGGGTTCCTGAATCTGAAAACACCATGGTTAGGGCATAAAAGGTTGTGGTCTTCGTATCTTTGTATACACAAGTTTTTAGGGCAAATGGATAGCACAAATGGATTGGAAGACCCCGATTTAGAAGGAGGAAGGATAAATCTTGGATCTTAATCTTGTTTTATTTGCAGGTTTATTTTTTTTCCAACTGGAGAAGACAATCAGAAGGTTGACTCTGGTGTTCTGACTCTGATGGCCTAGGCGTGCCACCACCTAATTGGTTCGTTCAAATCCAGGGGGTCCACCTGGGCGCGCACATTATGCTTGTCTGGCATTAGCATTTAATTTCATAATATATTGTTTGATTTGCGTTATACCACCATATGTACAAGCCACCCTAATGGCAACACACACGCTCTTAAGGCATACCTCTTCCAAGTCCTGGGTTTAATCCAAGCGTGAGGTAGTTTTTTATTTTCTGACATTGTTTGCTTACATATCCCATGCAAGCTATCTAGACGCGCCTACCATGAATCCCCTAAATCATCACCATCCATTCAGATCTAGCGCGTCAGAAAACTAGGTCCATGGTGCACCCCAAAGAACTGGCTTCACCATATCCCAGGGTGCATGGGCTCCTTTGTCAATGGGCCTGGGAATTTTGCTTTCTGGCATCCCCCTCAATTACTTTTGCAACGCAGACCCATTCTTTTTTTTATTAATTCATTTTTGTTTTAAATTAGCCTTTTCTTTTTTATTTAATCAGAAAAATAACAAAAATCATAAAATCATAAAAAAGGTAGATTTAGGTTTTGGTTTAATTATTTAATTGTTTGCTAATAAAATTAATTTAATTTAAATCATATTTTAATTTTTATTAATTAATTAATTAATTAGAATTAGGTTTAATTTTTTATTGATCACTTCAATTATTTTTCCATAACAATAACAACCAAAAAATATTTTCTTAAACGTTTAGGAATTTTTAGGGTTTTGACATCTCTTAAATCAACACGCGCTTGTCTATTTTCTCTCTTTTTTTTATTTTCATAAATATTGTAATTGTCAAAAAGGATGTAATAGTTTAAACTAGGATTGCTTTACTTTTCCCCCCATTTGAGGTTTCGTACTCCACATCTCCGAAGTACTGTAATAGCGTAGATTCAATTTCCTGCATTTTTATATTCCGCAATACTGTATGAATGCTTGTATATATTTAACTGATAGCTTAATAGGATTGCATGGTAAGACTTAAAACAAACATCATAAAACCTAACATCAAAGATAAATATAACTGAAACACAACACACTTTGCATACATGCACCTCTAGGGTACCCCCACTTGTTGCCATCGAAAAACAACAACCACGTCTCTCGAACGTGGGGTGTTTTAGCAAAGATCCTTTGGTTAAAAGATATTAGTACCTCAATGACCCTTCGATGCTGCCTCGGTAAACGATCTTAGTGCCTTAGGATAATTGTTAAAGTATCCTATGAGTTGCCTTCATGACTCTATGATGACCCTCTCATGTCCCTCAAACATCCAGTGATAGGGCTACCTACTAACTGATGGTAGGATAGCACTATCTAAAGCAAAAGAACAAAGATCTTTTGAGTAGGTAGATAGCTTATAGTTTCTTTCTCATAAAACAAAACAAATTTCTCACACATACACTCTATTTTTCTAAATATTTTGAAAGACAAAACACTTTATATGCATTCTCAATGATACAAGAATCATTACAAAGTTTGTCACACTAAGGCATTTTTAAAAATATTTTCAAAATACACTTACACAAAAAGCATTTTTAAAGTGATCTAGCAACTAATAGCCCGTATATAACTACGGATGAAAAGTGTGCTAACACCTCCCCTTTTCATAACCTACCCCCTGAACTCAGAAAAATTTCAAAAGGTCTTTCCTGTTCTTTTCACCCTTTCCTTTATTAGATAAAAGTAAAGTCGGTGGCGACTCTTTCTATCCACAACATTTGCGATAAAACACAAAACTAAAAGTCAGTTCTCCCACCGTATTACAGAACTGGCGACTCTGTTGGGGAAAACACTAAAGTGTTGTTACCTTAGATATAATTCACATTTAAATGCTTTCAATTGTTTGACTTGCCTGATTTATTCTTAAAGGGGGTTGTTTGGGATATTCTTATAAAGATCCTATACCCAGATCTGAGGCATTTTAGGTAAGTAGCAATAGATCGTGAAAATTGTACAGCATACACCGATACAATTGAAGAGATAGCCGGATTTGGTGTAGACGGAAGTTGGTTGGTATTCGATGGTACACTCACTGAGGTCGGACTCTCAGGATATTTCAGTCACAAATCAGATGCTTGTGCTGAAACAATGCCTGAGATAAAGATCGGTGATATTGAGACTCCTAGAACCCAGTTACTTTCTTTTAGGACAAATTGAGCCAACTAAAACTTCAAGAGGGTACTTACCTACAACCCATGCAAGCTTTAACCTAAGGCCTTGTTTATTTTGCTTGTGTATGATTAAATTGTTCGAACATAACATCATGCATCATAACATTTATATCATTTCATTTCTACTATCCATTTCAAGGACCAAGGTATTTATCTTTGTTATGTTTTATAGACTATGGCCTCCTCTTGCAGAAACACTATCCGGGTCAACTTTGTAAGGGTGCCTCCTCAATTTAAAGAGTTATTCTCTAGGGTTCCCTAAAGTTCTTCATTTATCAAGAGGCATGGTCGACTGCTCAGTTTGGTTACTCCAGGTTTTGATGAAGATATGATGAGTGTCCTATTCCAGTTCTTTGACCCTGCACATCACTGCTTCACCTTTCCCGATTATCAGTTGGTACCCACTATGGAGAAGTTCTCTCAATTATTTGGAGTACCTATCCTTGATCATATGCCCTTCACCCGTTTAGAGGAAGCTTCAAAACCAGAAGTGATTGCAGAGGCCTTACATCTGAAGTGGTCTGACATTATATCCAACTAGGAAACAAGAAGCAGAGTCAAAGGTTTTTTGGCTAAATTTCTGATTGAGAAGGCTCAGCTATTTCTGGATGTCATGAGTTTTGAAATATTTTTCTTGAGTTTGGGGGGGGGGGGGGGGGGGGGGTAGATTATGAAAAAGGAAGGTGTTAGCACCATTTTCATCCATAGTTATCTATGGGATCTTAGTTTCTTGCTAGATCACTTGAAAATTGCTTTGTTTGAAATGTGTTTGTGGTGGGTTTTGAAAGTATTTTTGAAAAGTGCCTTCGTTTAGGCAAACTTTATAATGATTCTCGTCTCTATAATAATGCATACAAAGTGTTGGACTTTTTGAAAATATTTCATGTTTTTTTAAAGTGTTTGGTGTGTTTGAAAAGATGTTTGTTTTTGAAGATGGATTGTGAACAAGCAATTAAGAACGTTCTACCTACTTAAAAGTATTTTGTTTATTTATCTCTTCCTTTGATATTGCTATCTCGCCATTGATTGGTAAGTAGCCTTATATTCTGATGTAAAGGGACGGCCGTGGGTCATCGTATAGTCATGGATAGAAATGTTGTGAGATATCTTAGCATTTTTCTTAAGGGTCTAAGATCATTTGTGAGGCAACATTGGTAGTGTCATTGAGGTATTTTGATGTTGTATTTTGTTTGTTTTTGCTAAGATGTCTCACATGCGTAACATGACCATTTTAAGGCAACAAAGTGGAGTAAACCCTAGAGGTGCAAAGTGTGCGAGTGTATTGTATTTCATGCTTGAGTTTATCTTGGATTAGGGTTTTCTAAGTATTGGTTTTGTCTTTCCATACAAACCCTAATTAACTAGCATTTATATGAAAGCGGTAAATTGCGAAAAGTAAATATCCTACGCTATTACATCATTTGGGGATGGGGTATACATATTTACAAATGGGGATTTGCAATAAATTAAATCCTAATTATATATTACAAACATATTGAATATTTACAAGAATTAAATGTACAAGAATGAAAAAATATACAAGGATATGAATGGAGAAGAAAATGGATTTTGTTTAAAAAATAATTTTTGACCTAATTAATTAAAAAGAAGATAATTAGCTAAGAATAAGAAAATTAAAATTAACTTAATAAACAAAGAAAATAATTTAATTAATAAAAACAAGTTTTTAGGGTTTTGTTTGTGAAAAGTTTTAATTAAATTAAACTAGTATAAAAATTAATTAATTAAAAGAAAACCTGGGTTCTAAGTTAATTTATTTTGAGGAAAAAGAAATTAATTTGTTTTAAGAAAATATTTTAATGTGTGAAAATATTAATCAAAATCCTAAATTCTAATTAATTCATAAATTAATTATCAAAGATAAAATAAAAGTTGATTAAAATAAATTTATTTTTATGTCAAAAATTAATTTAATTAAATAAAAACCTAGATCTATTTTTCAATGATTTTTTATGATTTTTGGTATTAAGTAAAATAATTAAAAGGAAATAATGGCATAAAATATATAAAAAAGAATGGGCCATGTGTGATACGGTGGCAGAATCGACTGTTATACTAGTTTTATGTTTGTATTCACAAATGTTGCCGTAAGTAAGAGTCGCCACCGAATTTTCTTTTATCCAACAAAGGAAATGGTGAAAAGAACAGAGAAAGACATTTTGAGAGTTTTCTGAGTAAAGGGGGTAGATTATGGAAAGGGGAGGTGTTAGCACCCTTTCCATCCATAGTTATCTACGGGCTCTTAGATGCTTAGCTCGTTTTGAAATACCTTGTGCTTTGTGCGTTTTGAAAAGTATTTTTGAAAGTGCCTTAGTGCGGAGAACTTTGTAATATTTCTCGGAATGGTAGAGAACGTATACAATATGTTTGAAAATGATTTTGAAAGAGGTTTTGTGTAAGTGTAAAACTTGTTTGAGCATAACATCTAGGAACTATCTACTTTTACTCGAAAGGGTTGTTCTTTTCCTATTTTCCTTTAGACAGTGCTATCCTACTATTAATGAGTAGGTAGCCCTAGTCGTTGGTGTTTGAGGGACATTCGAAGGGACGTTTATAGTCACAAAGGAAACTGGGCGAGAAACCTTAGTAACTACTGTGATACAGTGGGAGAACTGACTTGAGGTTTTGCGTTTGTATTCGCACTTGTTCGGTTTAGCAAGAGTCGCCACCGACTTTTTATTTTATCCTAAGGAAAGGTTAAAAAGCACAGGAAAAACCTTTTGAGATGTTTCGTGGGTTCGGGGGGTAGATTATAGAAAGGGAAGGTATTAGCACCCTTTCTATCCATGGTTATCCATGGGCTCTTAGTTACTTGGTTTAGATCACTTGCCTTTGATTTTCAATTGCTTGAAATTATGGTGTGTGTGTGTTTGAAAATGTTTTGAAAAAGAGGCCTTGTCTAGGCAACCGTTGTAACAATTCTTTACTCGAATGTTTTACAAAGGTGTGTATCTTTTCTAAAAGATGTTTCAAATGTTTTTGGAAGTTGTTTTGAAAGTGTTTTTGAAAGTGTTATGGAGTGTGGTTTTGAAAAAAGTAGGCAAGTGTGTTTTGCAAGTTGATCAAGTAACTAAGAGTTGTCTACCCTTAAATTTACTCAAAGATTTTCTCTATGTTTTAACCCTTTTAACAATTTTGTTCCACCATTGTATTTGGTGGACAATCTTGTGTTAGGATGTTAACGGGACAGGCGCGGGTCATCGTATGGACCATGAATGCAATGGTGCCAAGTGTCTTTGGCAATTTGCTTGAAGGGTCTATGATCATTTCATTTAGGCAACTTTCGAAAGCGTCATCGAGGGACTATGATCATTTGAATTGTTTTGTTTTGCCAAAGATACTCAACGTGCAAGCATGGCCCATTTTGGAAGGCAACAAGCGGGATTACCCTAGGGGTGCAACTGTGATTGTGCATTGATTGTCATGCATTTGTCTTGTATTTAGGTTATCTAGCGTTTGATTTTATTTACATACAAACCCTAGGTCTAACCATGGTATATTTGAAAGCGATAAATTGCGGGAATTTAAAGTCTACGCTATTATAAATAAGCATCCGGGGATGGGGGTACAAATATTTACAAATGGGGATGAGACTTATTATGAGAGTAGTGTCCAAATATATTTACAACCAAATCGAATCAATCGCAATGTAAAATGTAGCAATGTACAAAGATAAGCAAATGTATAAGAATAGAGCAATGTAAATGTGTCAATGTATTTGTGTATGTGATTTATTTACGGGTGAGAATGATGTTTAACTTAATGAAAAAACTTAAGTATTATTTATTTATTTTGTATTCTTATCTTGTTTTGTATTTTGGTAAATATGTATAAGTAAAAGATTTTAATAAAAGAAAAGAAAATGTTTAAGAATTCTATTTTATGTATTAATGTTTTATGTACAAAAGGGTTTTAAAGAAAAGAAAAATGTTTTAAATTTAAGAAAAATTGTTTAACTCAAAAGTTCTATTCCTCTATATATTTTAATTATACTAGCTAAAATAAAAAGTAATTAAGAATATTTTTATATAAAAGAGTTAATGTGTTATTTTTTTATTTACAAAATTTAATCATATTATAAAAAGAAAATAAAAAGAGTATTGTTAATTAAATTTAATATGAAAAATTAGTATGATATGATGTATAAAAAAAAGGTATTATGTGATAAAAAAGGAGTATTGATTTCTAAACAAAAAAGAATTAACATGGGCTTTAGGGGGTTCACTCTGGGCCCAAACAAAACAGGCAGGGTTAAGGAAAAAAGGGGGGTATGCGCGCTGGAGATGGGAATGGGCTTAGGCAGAGGAAAGGGGCAAGGCCCATTTTGTTTCACAAATGTTTTTTAGGGTTTCAGTAGTTTTGTTCACTTGGATTTAGGGTTAGGCAAGTTACAGAGGCGCGACGCCGTTCCTTCATCGCTTCTTTCGTCTTCTTCATCTCTCAAACCAAGGCCGTTGATCCCCCTCCAACCTTAGGCTACCAGGCGTCGCTTCCGTCCTCATCTCCTCACAGTTGTTCAATTAATGACGGAAACAAAGGTAACAAATTTTGGACGTTTTAGGGTTTTTAGATTTCTGTCCTTGCATGTCATTATTTTTCATTTATTGATTCTGATTTTTATGTATTATTGTTCACTTGAGGCGTGAAAGGAGGGAGAAGAAATACTACCTTTGTTGGAGACGGAGGAGGACGGTGGCGTCCTAGGGCGGCCGGAGGCGAGGGGAGATGATGCTGGCTAGCTTGGAAATCCGGTATCTTTGTATTTCGCCTTTTTAGCTTGATGGTTTTATGATGATGTCTGAAAACACTGCTTGTTGCTTATGTCTTCTCTTTTGACTGGTTGCCCTTTGCTTGCTTCGATTACTGGCTTCTTTTCCTCTTCGGTTTGTCTCTAATGATGTTCTTGATGATTTTGATATCTTTGATATTTATGCACTATCCTTGTGATGAAATCCTTCTGAGGACTTTGTTGGTTCAGTTGTTGTTGGTTCTGATCTTGAGTATCTGAATGCTTGTATGATTGCCCCTCTGATATGCTTCTTTTCCTCTTCTTTTTGTTGGCTTGCTGAGATGCCTGTTGATGTTGGCCCAATGATGAACACAGTTCTGAGGGTCTTGGGATTTGAATGCTTGCTTAAGACAAGCTTGGCTTTTAGGCTTTAGTTGGAAGTTGCAGGTTGAAGCTTTTTCTGGTTTGATGTATTTTTTCTGGTTTTGGCTTATGCTGTTAGTTTAGGTTTGGACAGGTTTAGGCTTGGACAGGTTTACAGGCTTTTTCTGGTTTATGAGGCTTACGCAGGCTTCAGGCTTAATGGCTTGTGGTTTGTTTTGAAACTTAGGCCTTGAAACAAGTTTTTGTTGTTTCTGGTTTGAGGTTGATGTTTAGTTACAGTTTAAGGCAGGCTTGGCTTTTAGGCTTGCTTGGAGCGGGCTTAAGGCTTCTGGTTAGAAACAGGTTATAGGCTTGAGAAGTTTGATGGCTTTTGGTTGATACAGGTTATAGGCTTGAAGCTTTGAGGCTTGGCCTGTTGAAAGGTTTGACACAGTTTGGAGGCAGTTTAGGTTTAAAGCTTGTGACTTTTTTGGTTTGTTTGAAGCAGGTTAAGGCTTAGCTCAAGGCTTGCTTCAGTTTGTGTTACAGTTTGTAACCTTGGGTATTCTCTATGTTGTTATTCTGCCCCCTCTTTCTATACGCTGGTATATCTTGTTTATATCTTTTTTCTAAGCCTAAACCTGCTGTAAGCCTATTTCTCTTCTCTCTTCTCTCTCTCCAGTATTAAAGCATATTATATTGCTTATTTGTACTATTTCTGAAAAAGAAACTGGCCTAGGAAAATGATGATTCTTTGAACCTTGCTTGCATACTAGTTTTCCTCTGCATACTTTGTACTTCTTGATATCTTTCTATATCTTTTGGACAGCTTTTGGATAGCCCTTTTGGTGGCTCTTGTACCTTTGACAGTTTGGTTAGTTTGCTGTCCAGTTTGGACTTTGGTTAGGCATGTGTAGTTCAGTTTGGACTTTATACTTTGTTTGGCATATTCTGAAGCTACAGCCTTGTTGACATTTTTAAATTATGAACTATGCAGCTTGTGTGACAATTTTGAATTTGTGCAATTGTAAATTTGTGCATTTCATATTTTATTGCAAGCACTATTTCTATACATCTTTGTGAACCAAGAGAAATCTTGTGATTTGCAGAGAGGGCAAACTGATTCCGGCCAGTCGCTTTTAATGATGAATTTTAACTGTCTGCTTTTGATTTATTTCATCTGCCTTTGACTTCCTTTTTCTTCTTTTTGCAGGTAAAAAGTAGTTGAGCAATTTGGAGTGTCAAATAGAAGACGAAGACTTAGAAAAATAGGATGCAATTTTATTTCATTTCAATTATTTGTAACATTATTATTGTAAACAAAGATGTAAATAAATTTACAGTTGTTCAAATAATAATTTGTAACAAAATAATTAAATATGAATAAAAATCCCTTTTTGATCAGTTAATTCTTTTTCTTCTTCAACTGTTTATTTAATTATTTATAATTCTTAAAATTATAATAACTAGAAATAAATCCCAACTATTTTAACTCAGAATAATAAATGATCAATAAACGTCCGGAGTTCCGAATAATCCTAGCATTGCACAGCTAAACAACAAACGTCCACATGTCCTTTTTTCACTGATTAATGCAACCTTTCAATTCAAATGCCTCAGCTCATATCCAGGATAAATTGAAAAGGAAATAGAAATAATTCTTTCTGAGAATGCGCGCACAAACCCTGATTCTTAATTAAATGCCAAAGAAGCGTTCGCCTGATCAAAACCTGAGCCAAACTCAAACAAAACCCTAGCAATCTGCTTGAACTGTTCCAGAATCCATGAAAACCCTAATTTTGTATAGATTGATAAGAAAAAGTCTGTTTGACTGATTCTTACGCCAATTTGAAAAATCAGGAAAAGCACGAAGCTGTGATTTCTTGTGGAAAAATAGGAGGGCAAATTTTGGGGTACAATAGTTGCCCCTGTTCAATCTTCTTGAACCTGAAGAGTTAGATTGGCAAGTTTGCCTTTCGCGACTCGAGGGTAAAAGGAGATTGGACACTAGAGTGCCCAAAAAATTTGCACTCGGTGATGTGATGGTAGAGGGAATAGGCTTAAAGATGCCATTTGGTGATGGGCTTAAAGATACCATCTGAAGATGTGACAGGGGGATGGGCTTAGAGATGCCATCTGGAAATTGTTGGTAGGAGGATGGGCTTAGAGATGCCATCTGGAAATGTTTGGAGGAGGATGGGCTTATAGATGCCATCTGAAGGTGATTGTTGAACTGTATGTCATTGGTGAGTGGACGAGTATCAGAAAGGTGTCCATGTTTTGGAACGTCTCTGAACTGGGGGTCTGAATAAGCAATAGATTGACATCCGTTGTTGGGAAGCGTCCGTAAACTGTTTTCAGGAGTTGAAGTTGAATAAGCAATAGAGCAGCATTCGTTGTTGGGAAGAGTCCGTAAACTATTTTCAAAAGTTGAGAAGAATCTGAACAACCGATAGGTTAACATCCGTTACTGGAGAACCCGTGAACTGCTTTCAGAAGTTGAGTTGAATAAGCAATGGAGCAGCATCCGTTGTTGGGAAGCGTTCGTAAACTGTTTTCAGAAGTCCTGAAGTTGAATAAGCAATACAGCAGCATCCGTTGTTGAGAAGCGTCCGTAAACTTTTTTCAAAAGTCGAGAAGTGGAGAAGGAACCGGTGTGGGGTTTCCTGATGATGAGTCCGTGTAAAACTGCATCTGGATGAATCTGGAATAAGCATCAGAATGTCGCCATGTCTGGGTCATATCTGAGCTATTTCTAGAAAGAATCTTGGAAGATGATGATCTTTGTCTTGTCAACTAATCTTTCCTGAAAAGGTAAGGAGTTAGTTGTATGCAATGCAATGATGCATGATGCAATGTATGTTATATCAATGTTTATGATATGAATCTAAATGAATGCGCATGTAAGCTGAAGAGCTGTCTTGCTGAGGATAGATGGATCCTGGATGGCAGGAGATAAAAGAATCTTGACTGCTGTCGGGGAAAGTGAATCTTTGACTGCTGCAGGGGAGGGAAATAATCTTTTGATCGTTGAAGATGAGAAGTCCTAGGACCACTATTGGCGAATCAGGAGCTTGGGTTGTATGCCAATCTACTGGGGATTCCTGTCTTGAGGGGATCTTCACTGGAGAATATTCGAATATTCTGTGAGGACCTGAGAATGAGAGTCTTCATTCTTCTTGGGGATTGATAGTTGGAAGTTTTAGCTTCGTTGGGGATTGCAAGAATCTTTTGAATTTGAGAAGGAACCAGTGTAGGGTTGCTTCATGATGAGTCTGTGTGAAACTTCATCTTGGATTTGAGAAGGAACCGGTGTAGGGTTGCTTCATGATGAGTCCGTGTAAAACTTCATCTTGGATTTGAGAAGGAACCTGTGTAGGGTTGCTTCATGATGAGTCCGTGTAAAACTACATCTTGGATTTGAGAAGGAACCTGTGTAGGGTTGCTTCATGATGAGTCCGTGTAAAACTACATCTTGGATTTGAGAAGGAACCGGTGTAGGGTTGCTTCATGATGAGTCCGTGTAAAACTGCATCTTGGATTTGAGAAGGAACCGGTGTAGGATTGCTTCATGATGAGTCCGTGTAAAACTGCATCATGGATTTGAGAAAGAACCAGTGTAGGGTTGCTTCATGATGAGTCCGTGTAAAACTACATCTTGGATTTGAGAAGGAACCTGTGTAGGGTTGCTTCATGATGAGTCCGTGTAAAATTGCATCTTGGATTTTGAGAAGGAACCTATGTAGGGTTGCTTCATGATGAGTCCGTGTAAAACTACATCTTGGATTTGAGAAGGAACCTGTGTAGGGTTGCTTCATGATGAGTCCGTGTAAAACGGCATCTTGGATTTGAGAAGGAACCTGTGTAGGATTTCTTCATGATGATTCCGTGTAAAACTACATCTTGATTTGAGAAGGAACCGGTGTAGGGTTGCTTCATGATGAGTCAGTGTAAAACTACATCTTGGATTTGAGAAGGAACCTGTGTAGGATTGCTTCATGATGAGTCAGTGTAAAACTACATCTTGGATTTGAGAAGGAACCTGTGTAGGGTTGCTTCATGATGAGTCCGTGTAAAACTACATCTTGGATTTGAGAAGGAACCTGTGTAGGATTGCTTCATGATGAGTCAGTGTACAACTACATCTTGGACTTGAGAAGGAACCGGTGTAGGGTTGCTTCATGATGAGTCCGTGTAAAACTACATCTTGGATTTGAGAAGGAACCTGTGTAGGGTTGCTTCATGATGAGTCCGTGTAAAACTGCATCTTGGATTTGAGAATGAACCGGTGTAGGGTTGCTTCATGATGAGTCCGTGTAAAACTGCATCTCGGATTTGAGAAGGAACCTGTGTAGGGTTGCTTCATGATGAGTCCGTGTAAAACTTCATCTTGGATTTGAGAAGGAACCTGTGTAGGGTTGCTTTATGATGAGTCCGTGTAAAACTACATCTTGGATTTGAGAAGGAACCGGTGTAGGGTTGCTTCATGATGAGTCCGTGTAAAACTGCATCTTTGATTTGAGAAGGAACCGGTGTAGGGTTGCTTCATGATGAGTCCGTGTAAAACTGCATCTTGGATTTGAGAAGGAACCTGTGTAGGATTGCTTCATGATGAGTCCATGTAAAACTACATCTTAGATTTGAGAAGGAACCGGTGTAGGGTTGCTTTATGATGAGTCCGTGTAAAACTACATCTTGGATTTGAGAAGGAACCTGTGTAGGATTGCTTCATGATGAGTCCGTGTAAAACTACATCTTGGATTTGAGAAGGAACCTGTGTAGGGTTTCTTCATGATGAGTCAGTGTAAAACTGCATCTTGGATTTGATAAGGAACCGGTGTAGAGTTGCTTCATGACGAGTCAGTGTAAAACTTCATCTTGAATTTGAGAAGGAACCTGTGTAGGGTTGCTTCATGATGAATCCGTGTAAAACTACATCTTGGATTTGAGAAGGAACCTGTGTAGGGTTGCTTCATGATGAGTCCGTGTAAAACTACATCTTGGATTTGAGAAGGAACCGGTGTAGGGTTGCTTCATGATGAGTCCGTGTAAAACTGCATCTTGGATTTGAGAAGGAACCGGTGTAGGGTTGCTTCATGATGAGTCCGTGTAAAACTACATCTTGGATTTGAGAAGGAACCTGTGTAGGATTGCTTCATGATGAGTCCTTGTAAAACTACATCTTGGATTTGATAAGGAACCTGTGTAGGGTTGCTTCATGATGAGTCCGTGTAAAACTGCATCTTGGATTTGAGAAGGAACCGGTGTAGGGTTGCTTCATGATGAGTCCGTGTAAAACTTCATCTTGGATTTGAGAAGGAACCTGTGTAGGGTTGCTTCATGATGAGTCCGTGTAAAACTACATCTTGGATTTGAGAAGGAACCTGTGTAAGGTTGCTTCATGATGAGTCCGTGTAAAATTGCATCTTGGATTTGAGAAGGAACCGGTGTAGGGTTGCTTCATGATGAGTCCGTGAAAAACTGCATCTTCCAACAGATGATGAAGGAACTGTTGAACACTTTTGACATTTGAATGCCCCAAGTGATGGTGACGGAGACTTGCCCCAGGTTAATCTGCAATTGAGAGATTTTGTTGAAATCTTGACTGGACTGCCCCAGGCTAACTGAACTTTGAAAGATCTGTTGAAACCTTGACCGAACTGCCCCAGGCGTGCTGGATAGTGGCATGTCATGCCCCTTGTTGATAGGAGATTTATCGTTGGAAGTGTCATCCTTTTTGAAGTGATTTTACTTACTGAGAGAGTTTTCGTTCCTCCGAACATTCGCTGTATGAATTTCTTCGCTGCCAAATAAATAATCATAGGCAAACAGTGATATTCAAGTAATGCAAAGTTTATGCTTGTCTCGAAGTTTTGAAAAATGCGTTTTTTAGCAGAAAACTTTTTATAAGAGAAATTCAACACAAGATTTAGGGCAAAGCCTTACAGGAGTCAGGATACCTTTTTGTAACAGTATGCTTTCGAACTAACTCATGCTTCAATTAGGACTTTTGAAGGGTTATAACGTGGCCTGGTTCACGGTTTAAGAAACAAAGGATAAAGGCTCAAAGTATATTTGTACCCACCCGCTCTTCGTGATGTTCTTCAATCCTAAGCTCAGTTAATTGTGTGTCGCACTCTGTTCGAGTTGGAACGACTTTTGGGTGATGGTTCACCAGTTAAATTTTGGGAGACAGTCATCATCTCCTTTTTCTTTTTCAACATTTTTCATGTTGTTGAGGATTTGTAATGACCTCTTTCTTTTGATTTTGATTTGTTATCCCTAACTTTTGCCTGACTGTTCCCATTTTTGAGATCCCAGTCAGCGGGATGCCCCAACTTTCTTAAGCCTCCTTTACAGGTTTTGACTTAGTGGGCTTTTTTCTTTTGAGAGATCGTGACTGCCTATGTGGTAGGGAACCATCATTGTCTTTTGATTCCAGAGGAATGCTTTTCTCTTTTTGATGTCGTTCGTTGTGTTACGAACTGAGAGTCTGCGACTTCAATGCGCACCTCTTTTTTTTGAATTAACTGAGATACTACCCTGCCCCAGGTTTATATCAAAGGTTTTGATTGTTTAGAACAGAAAACTCCTACTTCTTTGGCTCGAAGGGGTTGACTAGGGATTATCTTCCTTATAACTCCAATGTTTGGGAATTGAAATAAATGCATGTACATCATCAGCACGGTCTATTCAAAAGCATACTGTATGAGCTTATGGTATTGTTTCGTCATCCTCCCTCTAAAGGCTTGCAGCTTTTTATCAAGAGTTAAATATCATAAAGAAAGCATAAGAGTAGTGAAAACGAATGTATGAATTCAAGACAAACATATGCAATGCATTAATGAAACAGAGTTTGACATTAAAGATAATTGTTTGAATAACAAAAGATTACAACTTTGAAAATTCAAAATGAAACAAACACAATCTCAATGAGCTGGCATAGGAGCAGTGATCATGCTGAAGACTCCGGAGGACCAAACTCGATCTCCTTGGCATCAATCAAATTCTGAATCTTGTACTTCAAAGCCCAACAATCGTTAGTATCATGCCCGGGACTGTTAGAATGATAAGCACATATTGCATTAGGATTGTAGTTAGGAGATGAAGTCTTGGGGTTTGGATGAGGCCCTATCAATGCAATCATATTCATCTTCAACAAGTGTTGCAGTGCTTGAGACAGCGACATGTTGATGTTGGTGAACTGCCTCTTAGGCTCGTCCGGCCTTTGTTGATTTCCTTTTGGCTGTTGTCGGTGTGACGTAGAACCAGAGATCAGGACTGCCCCTGCATGTTGATCATGACAACCCTTTTGATTTGCCGCTGCATTGGACTCTTTCTTTCCGTTGTAGGGAACTATCTGAGTATCCGAGGGTGTAGCTCCTTGGATCTTTCCACTTTTGATGCCAGCTTCGACCCTTTCGCCGGTCAGTATTAGCTCGGTGAACCCGACTGAGGAGCTTCCAATTAAGTGATTGAAGAAAGGCTCAATCAAATTTCCCATGAAGATGTCAATCAACTCTTTGTCAGTTAAAGGGGGTTGCACCCTACCAGCCAGATCTCTCCACTTTTGGGCATATCCCTTGAAGCTCTCGTCAGAACCCATGTTCATGCTCTGCAATTGCACACGAGTTGGTGCAAGGTCAGCATTGTACTGATACTGCTCATAGAAAGCAGCAGCTAAGTCCTTCCAGGTGTGGATGCGAGAACTCTCCAATTGATAGAACCAATCCAGTTGATCCCCTACCAAGCTTTCTTGGAAGAAATGGATCCAAAGCCTTGGATCAGCTGTGTATGGTTGAATCTTGCGGACATAAGACTTTAGATGTATCTTAGGGAAAGAGACTCCATCATACAGGGCCAAGGTGGGGACTTTGAACTTTGGAGGGATGACCAATCCAGGAACTAAACCCATGTCTCCTAAATCCAAGCCAGGTATTTGTTGGACCTCCATGGCATTGAGGCGATCCTCCAACTGTTTGTACTTGTCATCAGCGGGGGGATATTGTTCCTCGGAGTAGTCAGCTTCATGAATCTCCAGATTGTGGTCTTCTTCAAGACTAACCCCCTTGTCTTTGAGAAGGAGAGCTTTCAAATCTTCTTGCCCTTTACCCATAGCCAGAAGCATTTGCTGGAATTGAGCGTTTTGAGCCTGGAGATCTTTCACCGTTTGTTCCATATCCATCTTACTGAAATAAACAGTAGGAAGATAAGGAGACATGTATGGGAGAAACTTGTTATGCAATGATATGTGTGATATATATGCAATGTTTTCAAGGATCTCTTGGGGTAAATACAAGATAATGTTAGAGGTTGAACTTCGATCTTTGATTGGGGAACTTTGCACCGGTGGATGTCTTTCCACGAGAATCAAGCTAACCATGTCAAGTGGGTCATAGCCCCTGATTCAAGTTGTTGCACTTGATCTTTGATGGAATTTGTTTAGAGGAGAAACCTCTTGCCCTTTGGTATACGTCTGGTTCAACGTAACCCTGCATCAAAAGAACCCTCGAGATCCTTGAAATGGTTAGCGAAAATGCTATGGTATGATGTCATGATGTTATGTACATGCATGCGAAAGCGAGTAAGTGTATATACAGGAAATCATATTCACACAAAACAAACAAGTCCTTAGGTTTAGGCTTGCATGGGGTTTGTAGGTAAGTACCCTCTTGAAGTTAGTTGGCTCATCCTGTCCTAGAAATAGAAACCGGGTTCTAAGGAGCTCAATATCATTGGATCGTTTTCTGTGTTCATCGTTTTGGTTTAGCCACTTAACTGGCGACCAAAATATTCCAAGAAAATAACCCTCAATGAGTGTAGTATCGAGTATCTACCAACTTCGGACTACACCAAAGTCGGTCATCTCACTATCCCTAAAAAGGCTAAGATGGTCAATTAAGGTTCTAAGAGTTCGTTAGTGCTTCACGACATCACTCAGCGGCCCCGTACTCTCCTTGATTGAACTCAAGGGTTACCGGTACTCACAAATATGTCACACTAACATAGCTTACTGCTTCAACCGTGTCGGTATACCCCGCACAGTTCCCTCACAGTTTTATTGCTATTTACCTAAGAAGGTGCCCCAAAATCCAGGTGTAGGATTTACAACAAACCCAAACAAGGACTCAAAAAGTAAAGCAATCAAGGCAATCAAAGCAAGAATGTACAGGTGATCTAAACCCTAAGGTAACCCCACTTTTAGATTAAGTCCCCAGCAGAGTCACCAGTTCTGTGATACGGTGGGAGAACTGACTTGAGGTTTTGCGTTTGTATTCGCACTTGTTCGGTTTAGCAAGAGTCGCCACTGACTTTTTATTTTATCCTAAGGAAAGGTTAAAAAGCACAGGAAAAACCTTTTGAGATGTTTCGTGGGTTCGGGGGGTACATTATAGAAAGGGAAGGTATTAGCACCCTTTCTATCCAGGGTTATCCATGGGCTCTTAGTTACTTGGTTTAGATCACTTGCCTTTGATTTTCAATTGCTTGAAATTGTGGTGTGTGTGTGTTTGAAAATGTTTTGAAAAAGAGGCCTTGTCTAGGCAACCGTTGTAAGAATTCTTTACTCGAATGTTTTACAAAGGTGTGTATCTTTTCGAAAAGATGTTTCAAATGTTTTTGGAAGTTGTTTTGAAAGTGTTTTTGAAAGTGTTGTGGAGTGTGGTTTTGAAAAAAGTAGGCAAGTGTGTTTTGCAAGTTGATCAAGTAACTAAGAGTTGTCTACCCTTAAATTTACTCAAAGATTTTCTCTATGTTTTAACCCTTTTAACAATTTTGTTCCACCATTGTATTTGGTGGACAATCTTGTGTTAGGATGTTAACGGGACAGGCGCGGGTCATCGTATGGACCATGAATGCAATGGTGCCAAGTGTCTTTGGCAATTTGCTTGAAGGGTCTATGATCATTTCGTTTAGGCAACTTTCGAAAGCGTCATCGAGGGACTATGATCATTTGAATTGTTTTGTTTTGCCAAAGATACTCAATGTGCAAGCATGGCCCATTTTGGAAGGCAACAAGCGGGATTACCCTAGGGGTGCAAGTGTGATTGTGCATTGATTGTCATGCATTTGTCTTGTATTTAGGTTATCTAGCGTTTGATTTTATTTACATACAAACCCTAGGTCTAACCATGGTATATTTGAAAGCGATAAATTGCGGGAATTTAAAGTCTACGCTATTACAAATAAGCATCCGGGGATGGGGGTACAAATATTTACAAATGGGGATGAGACTTATTAGGAGAGTAGTGTCCAAATATATTTACAACCAAATCGAATCAATCGCAATGTAAAATGTAGCAATGTACAAAGATAAGCAAATGTATAAGAATAGAGCAATGTAAATGTGTCAATGTATTTGTGTATGTGATTTATTTATGGGTGAGAATGATGTTTAACTTAATGAAAAAACTTAAGTATTGTTTATTTATTTTGTATTCTTATCTTGTTTTGTATTTTGGTAAATATGTATAAGTAAAAGATTTTAATAAAAGAAAAGAAAATGTTTAAGAATTCTATTTTATATATTAATGTTTTATGTATAAAAGGGTTTTAAAGAAAAGAAAAATGTTTAAAATTTAAGAAAAATTGTTTAACTCAAAAGTTCTATTCCTCTATATATTTTAATTATACTAGCTAAAATAAAAAGTAATTAAGAATATTTTTATATGAAAGAGTTAATGTGTTATTTTTTTATTTACAAAATTTAATCATATTATAAAAAGAAAATAAAAAGAGTATTGTTAATTAAATTTAATATGAAAAATTAGTATGATATGATGTATAAAAAAAAAGGTATTATGTGATAAAAAAAAGGAGTATTGATTTCTAAACAAAAAAGAATTAACATGGGCTTTAGGGGGTTCACTCTGGGCCCAAACAAAACAGGCAGGGTTAAGGAAAAAAGGGGGGTATGCGCGCTGGAGATGGGAATGGGCTTAGGCAGAGGAAAGAGGCAAGGCCCATTTTGTTTCACAAATGTTTTTTAGGGTTTCAGTAGTTTTTTTCACTTGGATTTAGGGTTAGGCAAGTTACAGAGGCGCGGCGCCGTTCCTTCATCGCTCCTTTCGTCTTCTTCATCTCTCAAACCAAGGCCGTTGATCCCCCTCCATCCTTAGGCTACCAGGCGCCGCTTCCGTCCTCATCTCCTCACAGTTGTTCAGATAATGACAGAAAGAAAGGTAACGAATTTTGGACGTTTTAGGGTTTTTAGATTTCTGTCCTTGCATGTCATTATTTTTCATTTATTGATTCTGATTTTTATGTATTATTGTTCACTTGAGGCGTGAAAGGAGGGAGAAGAAATACTACCTTTGTTGGAGACGGAGGAGGACGGTGGCGTCCTAGGGCGGCCGGAGGCGAGGGGAGATGATGCTGGCTAGCTTGGAAATCCGGTATCTTTGTATTTCGCCTTTTTAGATTGATGGTTTTATGATGATGTCTGAAAACCCTGCTTGTTGCTTCTGTCTTCTCTTTTGACTGGTTGCCCTTTGCTTGCTTCGATTACTGACTTCTTTTCCTCTTTTGTTTGCCTCTGATGATGTTCTTGATGATTTTGATATCTTTGATATTTATGCACTATCCCTGTGATGAAATCCTTCTGAGGGCTTTGTTGGTTCAGTTGTTGTTGGTTCTGATCTTGAGTATCTGAATGCTTGTATGATTGCCCCTCTGATATGCTTCTTTTCCTCTTCTTTTTGTTGGCTTGCTGAGATGCCTGTTGATGTTGGCCCAATGATGAACACAGTTCTGAGGGTCTTGGGATTTGAATGCTTTCTTAAGACAAGCTTGGCTTTTAGGATTTAGTTGGAAGTTGCAGGTTGAAGCTTTTTCTAGTTTGATGTATTTTTTCTGGTTTTGGCTTATGCTGTTAGTTTAGGTTTGGACAGGTTTAGGCTTGGACAGGTTTACAGGCTTTTTCTGGTTTATGAGGCTTCCGCAGGCTTTAGGCTTGATGGCTTGTGGTTTGTTTTGAAACTTAGGCCTTGAAACAAGTTTTTGTTGTTTCTGGTTTGAGGTTGATGTTTAGTTACAGTTTAAGGCAGGCTTGGCTTTTAGGCTTGCTTGGAGCGGGCTTAAGGCTTCTGGTTAGAAACAGGTTATAGGCTTGAGCAGTTTGATGGCTTTTGGTTGATACAGGTTATAGGCTTGAAGCTTTGAGGCTTGGCCTGTTGAAAGGTTTGACACAGTTTGGAGGAAGTTTAGGTTTAAAGCTTGTGACATTTTTGGTTTGTTTGAAGCAGGTTAAGGCTTGGCTCAAGGCTTGCTTCAGTTTGTGTTACAGTTTGTAACCTTGGGTATTCTCTATGTTGTTATTCTTCCCCCTCTTTCTATACGCTGGTATATCTTGTTTATATCTTTTTTCTAAGCCTAAACCTACTGTAAGCCTATTTCTCTTCTCTCTTCTCTCTCTCCAGTATTAAAGCATATGATATTGCTTATTTGTACTATTTCTGAAAAAGCAACTGGCCTAGTAAAATGATGATTCTTTGAACCTTGCTTGCATACTAGTTTTCCTCTGCATACTTTGTACTTCTTGATATCTTTCTATATCTTTTGGACAGCTTTTGGATAGCCCTTTTGGTGGCTCTTGTACCTTTGACAGTTTGGTTAGTTTGCTGTCCAGTTTGGACTTTGGTTAGGCATGTGTAGTTCAGTTTGGACTTTATACTTTGTTTGGCATATTCTGAAGCTACAGCCTTGTTGACATTTTTAAATTATGAACTATGCAGCTTGTGTGACAATTTTGAATTTGTGCAATTGTAAATTTGTGCATTTCATATTTTATTGCAAGCACTATTTCTATACCTCTTTGTGAACCAAGAGAAATCTTTTGATTTGCAGAGAGGGCAAACTGATTCCGGCCAGTCGCTTTTAATGATGAATTTTAACTGTCTGCTTTTGATTTATTTCATCTGCCTTTGACTTCCTTTTTCTTCGTTTTGCAGGTAAAAAGTAGTTGAGCAGTGGGGAGCGTCAAATAGAAGACGAAGACTTAGAAAAATAGGATGCAATTTTATTTCATTTCAATTATTTGTAACATTATTATTGTAAACAAAGATGTAAATAAATTTACAGTTGTTCAAATAATAATTTGTAACAAAATAATTAAATATGAATAAAAATACCTTTTTGATCAGTTAATTCTTTTTCTTCTTCAACTGTTTATTTAATTATTTATAATTCTTAAAATTATAATAACTGGAAATAAATCCCAACTATTTTAACTCAGAATAATAAATGATCAATAAACGTCCGGAGTTCCGAATAATCCTAGCATTGCACAACTAAGCAACAAACGTCCACATGTCCTTTTTTCACTGATTAATGCAACCTTTCAATTCAAATGCCTCAGCTCATATCCAGGATAAATTGAAAAGAACTAATAGAAATAATTCTTTCTGAGAATGCGCGCACAAACCCTGATTCTTGATTAAATGCCAAAGAAGCGTTCGCCTGATCAAAACCTGAGCCAAACTCAAACAAAACCCTAGCAATCTGCTTGAACTGTTCCAGAATCCATGAAAACCCTAATTTTGTATAGATTGATAAGAAAAAGTCTGTTTGACTGATTCTTACGCCAATTTGAAAAATCAGGAAAAGCCCGAAGCTGTGATTTCTTGTGGAAAAATAGGAGGGCAAATTTTGGGGTACAACAACTACCCTATGGTTTTAAGATCATACAGAGGCAACATCGAGAGGGTCATCGAGGTACTTGTGATCTTTTAAACCAGAGGGTAGTCACTAAAGTCTCTCACGTTTCGAGAGTTGTGACTGTTTTTCCGAAGGCAGCCGAAGTGGGATACCCTAGAGGTGCGCATGTCCAATGGTGTTATATTTATTTATTTATCTTGTGTTAGGTTTGCTAGCATTTGTTTGTTATTCTTGTCATACAATCCTATTAGGCATACATCTAACAATTAATAATTTACAAAAATTAAAAGTGCTGAAATGTAAAATCCTAACTATTACAAGGCTTCGGGGAGGGGGATTAATTACATGTTCAAAACTAGGAGGAAAATAAAGCAGTAAATGTAAAAGCCTACTTTAAACTATTACAACCACGAAGCAGGTACAATAATATATAAAAAAGTGTGAAATGAAATAACGCGCGTGAAATGAAAATAACGTATAAAACTTAAAAGGAAAAATCTTTTTGTTTGTTTTTGATCATCGAAAGAAATTTAATTTAAAATCCTAAGTCTATTTAGTTTTAAATTAAAAATGGGTTAAAATAATTAATAAATTAATTTACAAAATTAATTTATTTAAGAAAATGCTAACCTAATATTTTTGTGATTTTTATCTGATTTTATAATTAAATAATAAAAAAAAAGCTTGGAATTAATAAACTAAAAGAAATAAAAAAAACAAATAAATGGGTCAGGATGACTAGTATACAAGGGGTGTAATTTGCGGAACGCAGGTCCGGATCGAAAAGAGACATAGGCTGCCTTTCAATCCAATGAGGGAGGTTGTCGAAAATGCACGACAGACTACACGTTAAAGGCACTGGATCTGGATTGGCCAGCATTTGGCAGCAAGGGAATGATGGTGTATGGTGTACTCCTTCGATCCTAGAACACTAGATCTGTAGGAAACTCATTAAAAAAACAAAATCCCAGATCTTGGTCGAATCATGTCTTGGATTCGACAAATCGTGGGCATATCATCCATTTTGAGCCACGATCCAGATTGTGGCTTGAACCTGTTAAATCCCTAATTCTGCATCTAATCTCTCATGTAACACATTCAATCAAACATAAACATCAGCGACAATAGTATATATGATCAATGTTAATTTAAATCATTTATTCTATGAGTTTGAGATCGAGGAATTTTTACCAAAAAGCAGTGAGATCGGGTTGGAACTTCTTAAGGACTAAGAATGTCTCCTGGAATCTTCAGGAGAAGGATAAGATGTTTGGTCTGGATGGAAAAGGCCTGCAAAGGTTGTTTTGAGTTTGACAATTTTGTTGAATCTTTTACAATTTTGTGGATCTTTGATAGGCCATCTCCTCCCTCTTTGCTTCTGATTTAGTCTTGTATTTATAGGGATGTAGTAATGAACAAATATGGCATGATTAAGCCATTAACTATGGCTTTGAAAGCAAAATCATCAGATTTGAAAAGTTGCCATTTTGAGATATTTCATGCCATTTTGAACTTTGAGTGAACCTGGACAGGTTATGGTTGGTGTTTTGCACGAATTTGGGCTTCGATCTAATCAGTCCAAGCCCAACAAGCTTCATCCCATTAGGTTTTCGTTTTGAATTGCATCTCCATTTCACATCAATTGATTCTTTCGACAAGCTCCCAAGCTTTGTTCTTTTTGATGGCTCTGAGTTCCAATTCGAATTGCTCAAGGCTTCATCATTATGGCTTCTTCGACTTAGTCACCATCTGCATTGATTGTGTAATTTGGAAACCCCTCATATCAAATCAGCCTAGTCGAACCCATTTCTTGTTCCTTTCGATCTCCTTTCCTTCAATTCGACCAATCGAAGTATCATCTTGTTCATTTTGATTTGTCGAAGCTTCATTCTGTTCTTTTTGATCTCCTTTCCTTCAATTTGACCAATCAAAGTATCACCTTTTCCTTTTGTCTTGTCGAAGCTTCGATCTATTATTTTCGATCTCCTTTCCTTCAATTCGACCAATCGAAGTATCGCCTCTTCATCTTGACTTGTCAAAGCTTCGTTCCGTTCTTTTCAATCTCCTTTCCTTTAATTCGACCAATCGAAGTATCACCTCTTCCTTTTGACTTGTCGAAGCTTCGTTCTGTTCTTTTTGATCTCCTTTCCTTCAATTCGACCAATCGATGTATCACCTCTTCCTCACTATGCTTGAAACATATTGATCCAAAAACTCAAAGATGACTTATATTTGGCTTCGACCCTGTCCAAGCCTCATATGGTGCCTTTTTCAACCATCTTCTTCATTGGGAATCAAATTAGACTGCATAATACTGTCGAAGCTACTTCAGTCCAAAATCTCTTAGACATATTCTTAGCTTTCCACATAGACCTCGTCATGTTTCGTACACTTCTTTTCTTTCCTTCAGCTAAGCCATTATGCTGAGGCGTATAGGGTGCCATGGAAATTGCTCAAAGCTTTTGCAAACCAAACATCTTGGTGAAAAGTGAAACCCTAGTTGGAGGTTCATTGCTTAGGAGGAGAATTTGTCTGATCGATTCTTTGGTCAACCTTGAGCAATTGAAGACCTCAATGAGCATGTCTTGAGTAAATATGGGAGGGAAAATTTTGGGGTGCAACAGCTGCCCCATGGTCAATCTTCTTAAAATTGAAGATTTAGATTGGCTTGTCTGTCTTTCGTGATCTGAAGGTGGAAGATGATTGAACACTAGAGTGCCCAGAAATTTTCACTCGCATGAAGTAACGTCGTTGGTTGATGATATCAGGAATGGGCTTACAGATTCCATTTGGAGAAGATGACTGAGAGTTTTCGGAGATGGGCTTAAAGATTCCACCCAAAGTAGATGCTAACTTCATAAGAGGTCTCTTTATGGGGATTCATGTTCTTGTTGTCTGAGGAGGACTCTACTAGGGAATGTTGATTTCTGTTCTTTTGCTTGAGGAAAACTTTGTGGGGAATAGAAATAAAAGTTTGTTGTTTTCTGGTCGAAATCCAGGCTTCACCGTAACTTGCTAAGGGTGATAAAGTTGACTGTCATCTGGTCATATTCCATCCTTCACAATGACTTACTGGGGAAAATGAAATTAACTGTTGTCTGGCCGCATCCAGGCTTCAGTGACTTGAACTGTTATCTGGTCAAGTCTAGGATTTAGTGACTTGAACTGTTATCTGGTCGTGTCCAGGCTTCAGTGACTTGAATTGTTATCTGGTCGGGTCCAGGCTTTCGTGACTTGAACTGTTATCTAGTCGGGTCCAGGCTTCCGCGTCCAGAAATGTATTAGAAGGTTATCGTGTAAGGCTTCTTCAGGATGAGCCTGTGTTAGACTAAACCTGGAAATGTCTTAGTAAGAACTTGTGTAATATTTCTTCAGGATGAGCTCGTGTTAGACTACATCTGGGAATGTCATTGTAGGAACTTGTGTAAGATTTCTTCAGGATGAGTCCGTGTAAAGCTGCATTTCAGGAGGAGAAGGAATCCGTGTAAGATTGCTTCAGGATGAGCCCATGTGAAGCTTCATTTCAGAAGGAGAAGGAATCCGTGTAAGATTGCTTCAGGATGAGTCCGTGTAAAGATGCATTTGGACATTGTGAGAAGGAATCTGTGTAAGATTGTTTTAGGATGAGCCCGTGTAAAGCTGCATCTGGAGATTATGAGAAGGAACCCGTGTAAGATTGCTTCAGGATGAGCCCGTGTAAAGCTGCATCTGAAAATTGCGAGAAGGAATCCGTGTAAGATTCCTTCAGGATGAGCCCGTGTAAAGCTGCATTTCAGGAGGAGAAGGAATCTGTGTAAGATTGCTTCAGGATGAGCCTGTGTAAAGCTGCATCTTGAGATTATGAGAAGGAACCCATGTAAGATTTCTTCAGGATGAGTTCGTGTAAAGCTTCATCTGAAAATTGTGAGAATGAATTCGTGTAAGATTGTTTCAGGATGAGGCCGTGTGAAGCTACATCTGGAAATATTTAGAAGGATCCTGTATAGGGCTGCTTCATCTGGTCTTGTAGACAGTTGCCCCACCTTTTTTCGAGAATTGATCCATAATCAGTTATTTGCATATAGTTGCCCTGTCTCGTTTCAGGAATTAATCTTGAACTGTTTTTGCTGGTTATTGAGATAGTTTCCCTGTCTAGCTTTAGGAATTACTCTCTAACCTGGTCTTGTAGATAGTCGCCCCGTCTTGTTTCAGGAATTGATCAACAATCTGGTGTTCACAGATAACGGCCCTGTCTTGTTTCAGGAATTAATCTGGAACTTGCTTTTGTTGGTTGTTGAGATAGTTGCCCTGTCTAGTTTTAGGAATTAATCTCTAGCATGGTCTTGTAGATAGTCGCCCCGTCTTATTTCGGGAATTGATCTACAATCAGTTGTTCACAGATAGTTTCCCTGTCTGGTTTCAGGAATTAATCTGGAACTTGCTTTTGTTGGTTGTTGAGATATTTGCCTTGTTTGGTTTCAGGAATTAATCTCTAACCTGGTCTTGTAGATAGTCGCCCCATCTTGTTTCGGGAATTGATCTACAATCAGTTGTTCACAGATGGTTACCCTGTCTAGTTTCAGGAATTAATCTGGAACTGTTGAAAATCGATGATGATATTTATTTGCTTGCGAACTTTCCTGAAAAGGTAAAGAGTTAGCTCTATGCAATGTCAAGATGCATGAAATGTGTTGGGTAATGATGTTCTCAAAATAAATGATACTACGATATATGCATTTGTACTGTATATGCTATTTCGTTTGTAAAATGATGTATGAATGCAATATGTGAATGTGTCAGTTGTTCTATTGCAGTGTTGTTGAACTAGGGAAAATAAATCCCTGATTGTTGTTGGGGATGAAGAATGTAAGTCTTCAAATTTTGTTGAAGTTGAAATTGCTGGTAGATGGATTTCCGTGATTAGAGAAATAAACTCCACTGGGGAAAGAAAAAACTCTGTAAACTGCTTGGGGATTTTATGAATTTCTGTTGGGGAAAGGAAACTCTGCAAACCTCTTGGGGATTTTATGAAGTTCTGTTGGAGAAAGGAAACTCCACAAACTTCCTGGCGATTTTTGTGGAGCCTTGTTGGAGAGCCTAAGAAATTTATGAACCATGCCGAGGAATTCTTACAGACGCTATGGAGATGATTGGAGATCTTTTCTCTACAGGGGGTATTGGAACACTTGACATCATTAGGCTGTATGCTGAAAAATGTAGCAATGACTTTGTAGGAGGACGTCTCTGTCTCTATATCTACTGGAGAATGTATCCTTACTGATGATGAACTCTGCGAAGATAGTCCCCTGGGGGTAGTTACTCTGTGGGGCTTTTATGGATAGCTTGAATGTTATCCCAACTCTTGGAGTCTTGAGTAAATTTTGATCGGGGTGATAAGCCTTCTACTGATAGACAAGTGACGAGATGACAAGACATAGTCGTATGCTTTAATCCCTAACTTTTTCCTGGATTGTCCTTGCAGATTTTCAGTCCACCGAGATACCATTTTTTGCCCAAGCGACCTTTTCAGGTTTTTGACTTGCCGGGTGTACAATTTTATTTATATATCCCTAATTTTTGCCTGAACTGCTTTGGGTTATCGGTATGCCCTTACTTTTGCCTAGGCCAGTCAACCTAGCGGGTCTTTTATCATGCATAATATTTTCTGACTATGTCAATGTTCACATGGTGCGGAAAATTGTCACTGCCCATAGTAGTAAGTGTTGCAGCACTGCCAGAAAATGTTTTCTTGATCGCGTGTGGCCCTTGCTGTTTGATCCCCCAAGTGATTCAGATGGAGGTCTGCCTCTGGCTATTCAGCGCTTTTGAGGGATTCCTTGAATCTTGACTCGACTTCCCCCAGATCAGTTTAGACACCATGTAATGCCCTTTGATTATGAAAGGTCTGTTACTGAAAATGTTTTTCATCTGAGGTGATTCTATTCATTGAGAGGATTTCCGTTCATTGAATATCCGTCGTGCGAGTTTCTCTGTCGTCGAACAATTAGTCATGTGCAAACAATGGTATTTAAAAAATGCTAAGCTTATATTTGTCTTAAAGTTTTTGAAAATGCATTTTTTAGTAAAACAAAATTTTCAAGAATGTGATATCAACTCAGGATTTATAGCAAACCTTATAGGAGTCAGGATACCTTTTTGTAACAATATGCTTTCGAACTAACCCATGCTTCAGCTAGGACTTTTAGGGGTTGTAACATGGCCTGGTTCATGGTTTAAGAAACAATGGATAAAGGATCAAAATTTATTTGTACCCAACCTGTTCTTCGTGATGTTCTTCAGTCCTATACTCAGTTAATTGTGCGTTTAAATCCTAATTGAGTCTGGAATCTTTTCCCTGATATTCTGGTGATAGTTCGGATACTGAAAGTTTATTTTGAGGAGGTAGTCATTTTTGTAACCTTTTCTTTTTGTTGAGGATTTGTAGCGACCTCTTTTTTTGTATTTTATTACCCTTACCTTTTTCCTGAACTATTTCTTTTGTGATTACAGCCAGTGGGATGCCCCAGTTTTTTTCTTAAGTCTCCTTCAAAGGTTTCGACTTAGCGGGGTTTTCTTTTGAGAGATAATGACTGTCTGTTTTAATGATTATGTGGAACCATCACCATCTTTTGTTTTGGAAGGATACCTCTGACACTACTCGTCATGTACGAAGGGAAGGCTTGCGATTGAATGCACCATTGAATTAACTGAGAAACTACCCTACCCCAAGTTATGATTAAGGGTTTCAATTTGCGTGAAAAAGAAAACTTATACTTCTTAGGCTCAAAGGGGTTGACTAGGGATTATCCTCCTTATAACTCCACTGTTTAGGATTTGAAACAATGCCTGTACATCGTCAGCAAGGTCTATTCAAAAGCATACTGTAGAGATTATGGTATCTTTTTTGTCATCCTCCCTCTAAGGGCTTACAGCTTTTAATCGAGAGTTGAATATGACAAAAAGGAAGTAAAAGCATAGTTTCAGTATAGTGAAAACGAATGGATTAATTCAAGACAAACATATGCAATGCATTAATGGAATAATAAAGTTTGACATAAATAAGTGTTCTAACAATCAAAAGAAAATTACAATTTAAACAAAAAGCCTCTCTGTCTGAACTTGTCACTTCAGATGGTGTGCCTTTGAGGGATGGCAGAAGACTTCAGTCTGACCATCTTGTGTGAACTCTAGCACTCCTTTGTAAATCAAGTCTTGAATATTATTTCTCAATGTCCAACAGCTATTAGTGTCATGTCCAGGACTGTTGGAGTGGTACGCACACCTTTCATTTGGATTGTACATCGGAGAGGTGGTCTTGGGATTCTGAGGAGGATCCTTCAATGTAACCATCTTGGCCTCCAACACGGGTTGCAATGCTTGAGCCAATGACACGTTAATTTGGGTAAAGTGTATTTTAGATGTATTATACTTACGCTGATTACCCTGTTGTCGTTTTTGCACTGGTTCTAGATTAGAGATTTGTACTGCCTCCACATATTGGTTAAGGTCGCTCTTATTAAGATCCTTTTGGTCGTACACAGTACTGGACTCCTTCTTTCCATTGTATAATCTCTTCTGAGTACTTGAAGGTGCAGTCCCTTGAATTTTAACACTTCTAAGTTTATTTTCGACGTGCTTCTGCATGAGCATGTCACCCAATTCCCTATCTGCCAAGAGAGGTTGATCATTGATTAGGCCCTAAATTCTAGAAGTTTTCCCCAGACGGTCCTATCTGTCCTTATGAAGCTTACTGATGATAATCCTTAACTCTTCTTGTCCCCGAGCTAAATTTTGGATAAGAACCATCTGACTACTTATTTGGATTCTCATCCTTTCCATCTCAGCTTGCAGTTGTTCCAACTGTTCATCCTTGTTGTCTTCAGGATTTTTCTTGGTCATGTTCCCAACGAGGAGTGTTTTCAATTCTTCTTGCCCCTTGGATAGATTTAGGAACATTTCGTCGAACTGAGCATCTTGAGTTTGGAGATCTCTATCATTCTGTTCAAGAGCCATTTTTCTGTTGAAATAAACAGCAAGAAAATAAGAAACATGTACTGGAAGACCTATTATGTAATGGCATGCATGCAATGTTTTCAAGGATCTCGTGGGTAAACACAAGAAAAATGTTTGAATTTTGATTGCATCTTTGACGGAAGAACTTTCGTATCGTTGAATGTCCTTCTATGAGAATCAAGCTCACCGTGTCGAGTGGGTCATAGCCTCCGACTCAAGTTATCATGTTTTGGTCTTTTGATGGCATTGGCTAGAGGAAAATAAATCCCTTTTCCCCTTGCTAGACGTCCGGTTTATCATAGCCTGCATCACGGACCCTTGAGATCCTTGAAATGGTTAAGGAAATGCTATGGAATGATGTCATGATGTGTATGCTATGCACCAAGCAAAAGTGTAAGGTGATGAAGACAAGTGAGTCTTGCAAGAAGTCCAGGTTATTGGATAATGACTACAAACAAGTTCTGCAAGGAACTCACATAGTTAGATAATAAATAAAACCCTACAAGGAGTTCAAATTGTTAGATAATGAAAGCAAACAAGTCACACAAGTATCCTTAGGTTTAAAGGCTTGCATGGGGTTTAAAGGTAAGTATCCTCTTGAAGTTTTAGTTGGCTTAACCTGTCCTAGTAATAGTAAATGGGTTCTAAGGAGTCTCATATCATTGGCTTTTCTTTTAGGCATTGTTGTAGCTCAAGCACCAAAGTATTGCAGCCAGAATATCCCAAATGTCCAATCTCAATGAGTGTAGCATCGAGTATCAACCAATCTTTGGTCGGAACCAAAGCCGACTATCTCACTACTTTCTAATGGCTTAGGATGAGTCAATTAAATTTTCTAAAGGTCAGTTAGCGCTTAATGACACTATAAGGAAGCCTAATGTTATCCTTGACTGACTCAAGGAACATTAGTACAAGCCAGAGTATCACGGTAACGTAGTTATCACTTCGTCCATATCGGTTTACATCGTACAACCTCCATGATTTATTGCTACTTACCTAAAAAGGTGCCCCAGATCCGGGTGTAGGATCTTTTAGTAACAACCCAAACAAACCCTCAAAAGTAAAGCATACAAAACAGACAATGTAAAGCAAATTTAAAATGATCTAACTCTAAGGTAACCCCACTTTTTTTAGTTATTCCCTAGCAGAGTCGCCAGTTCTGTGATACAGTGGAAGAACTAACTGTTATACTGGTTTTACGTTTGTATTCGCAAATGTTGTGGTAAGCAAGAGTCGCCACCAACTTTTCTTTTATCCAACAAAGGAAAGGGTGAAAAGAACATAAAAAGACCTTTCAAGAGTTTTCTCAGTAAGTGGGGTAGATTATGGAAAGGGAAGGTGCTAGCACCCTTTCCATCTGTAGTTATCTACGGGCTCTTAGATGCTAAGCTCATTTTAAAATACCTTGTGCTTTGTGCGTTTTGAAAAGTATTTTTGAAAGTGCCTTATTGCGGTGAACTTTGTAATATTTCTCGGAATGGTAGAGAACGTATACAAAGTGTTTAAAAATGATTTTGAAAGAGGTTTTGTGTAAGTGTAAAAATTGTTTGAGCATAGCATCTAGGAACTATCTACTTTTACTCGAAAGGGTTGTTCTTTTCCTCTTTTTCCTTTAGACGGTGCTATCCTACTATTAGTTAGTAGGTAGTCCTAGTTGATGGATGTTTGAGGGACATTTGAAGGGACGTTTATAGTCACAAAGGCAACTGGGCGAGAAACCTTAGTAACTACCCTAGGGTTTTAAGATCATACCGAGGCAACATCGAGAGGGTCATCGAGGGTCTTGTGAACTTTTAAACTATAGGGTAGCCACTAAAGTCTCTCACGTTTCGAAAGTTGTGACTGTTTTTCCTAAGGCAACCGAAGTGGGATACCCTAGAGGTGCGCATGTGAAATTATGTTATATTCAGTTATTTATCTTGTGTTAGGTTTGCTAGAATTTATTTGTTATTCTTGCCATACAATCCTATTAGGCATACATCTAACAGTTAATAGTTTACAAAAACTAAAAGTGCAGAATTGTAAAATCCTAACTATTACAAGGCTTCGCGGAGGGGAATTATTACATGTCTAAAACTAGGAGGGAAATAAAGCAGTAAATGTAAAAGCCTACTTTAAACTATTACAACCACGATGCAGGTACGATAATATGAAAAAAAAAGTGTGAAAGGAAATAACGCGCGCGAAATGAAAATAACGTCTAAAACTTAAAAGGAAAAATCTTTTTGTTTGTGTTTTTATCATGGAAAGAAATTTAATTTAAAATCCTAAGTGTATTTAGTTTTAAATTAAAAAAAGGGTTAAAATAATTAATAAACTAATTTACAAAATTAATTTATTTGAGAAAATGCCTAATATTTTTGTGATTTTTATCTGATTTTATAATTAAATAATAGAAAAAAGCTTGGAATTAATAAACTAAAAGAAATAAAAATAAATAAATAGATGGGTCAGGCTGACTAGTAAACAGGGGCTGTAATTTGCGGAGCACAGGCCCGGATCGAAAAGAGGCCCAGGCTGCCTTTCGATCCAATGAGGGAGGTTGTCGAAAAGGTACGACGGACTACACATCGAAGGCACTGGATCTCGATTGGCCAGCATCTGGCAGCAAGGGAATGATGGTGTATGGTGTACTCCTTCGATCTGGGAACACTAGATCTGAAGGAAACTCATTAGAAAATAAATAAAATCCCATATCTGGGTCGAATCATGTCTTAGATTTGACAGATCATAGACATATCATCCATTTCGAGCCACGATCCAGATTGTGCCCTGAACTTGGTAAATCCCTAATTCTGCATCTAATCTCTCCTGTAACACATTTAATCAACTATAAACATCAGCGGAAATAGTATATATGAACAATGTGAATTTAAATCATGTATTCTATGAGTTTGAGATCAAGGAATGTTTACCAAAAAACGGTGAGATCGGGTTGGAACTTCTTAAGGAATGAGAATGTCTCCTGGAATCTTTAGAAGAAGGATATGATGCTTGGTGTGGATGGAAATGGCCTGCAAAGGTTGTTTCGAGTTTAACAATTTTGTTGAATCTTTTACAATTTTGTGGAGCTTTGATAGGCCATCTCTTACCTCTTTGCTTCTGATTTAATATTGTATTTATAGGGGTGTAGTGATAAACAAATATGGCATGAATCAGCCATTAACTATGGCTTTGAAAGAAAAATCATCAGATTTGAAAAGTTGCCATTTTGAGATATTTCATGCCATTTTGAACTTTGAGTGAACCTGGACAAGTTATGGTTGGTGTTTTGCATGAATTTGGACTTCGAGCTAATCAGTCCAAGCCCAACAAGCTTCATCCCATTGGGTTTCCGTTTCAACTTGCATCTCCATTTCACATCAATTGATTCTTTCGACAAGCTCCCAAGCTTTTTTCTTTTCGATGGCTCTAAGTTCTAATTCGAATTGCTCAAGGCTTGATCATCATGGCTTCTTCGACTTAGTCACCATCTGCATCGATTGTATAATTTGGAAACACCTCATATCCAATAAGCCCAGTCGAACTCAGTTCTTGTTCCTTTCGATCTCGTTTCCTTCAATTCGACCAATCGAAGTATCACTTTGTTCATTTTGATTTTTTGAAGCTTCGTTCTGTTCTTTTCGATCTCCTTTCCATCAATTCGACCAATCGAAGTATCACCTCTTCCTTTTGTCTTGTCAAAGCTTCACTTTGTTCTCTTCGATCTCCTTTCCTTAAATTCAACCAATCATAGTATCACCTCTTCATCTTGACTTGTAGAAGCTTTGTTATGTTCTTTTCGATCTCCTTTCCTTCAATTCGACCAATCGAAGTATCACCTCTTCCTTTTGACTTGTCTAAACTTCGATTTATTCTTTTCGATCTCCTTTCCTTCAATTCGACCAATCAACGTATCACCTCTTCCTCACTATGCTTGAAACATATTGATCCAAAAACTCTAAGATGACTTATATTTGGCTTCGACCTTGTCCAAGCGGCATATGGTGCCTTTTTCGACCATCTGCTTCGTTGGGCATCAAATTAGACTGCATACTGCTATCGAAGCTGCTTCAGCCCAAAATCTTAGACATATTCTTAGCTTTCCACACACACCTCGTCATGTTCCGTACACTTCTTTTCTTTCCTTCAGCTAAGCCATTATGCTAAGGCGTATAAGGTGCCATGGAAATCGCTCGAAGCTATTGCAAACCAAACATCTTGGTGAAAAGTTAAACCCTAGTTCACGATTCATTGCTTAGGAGGAGAATTTGTCTGATTGATTCTTTGGTAAACCTTGAACAATTGAAGACTGCAATGATCATGTCTTGAGTAAAAATAGGAGGGCCAATTTTGGGGTGCAACACCATGTGACAAAAGTGAGCAAGGATGGAAGGTCAGCAAAAATGAAAGGCCCATCAAAGGAGGCCCAGGCGCTGGCTCAAACAAACAAAAATGAGAAAAAAATATATGAAAATTGCAAACTGGCAGTGCTAGGGCTTGAACCGACACCCTCTGAATCCCCTAAATCATCACTATCCAATCGGATCTAGCGCTTCAGAAAACTAGGTCCATGGTTCACCCCAAAGAACTGCCTTCACCAAATCCCACAGGCGCATGGGCTCCTTTGTCAACGGGCCTCAGAATTTTGCTTTCTAGAACCCCCCTCAATTACTTTTGCAACGCAGACCCATTCTTTTTTTTATTAATTCATTTTTGTTTTAAACTAGCATTTTCTTTTTTATTTAATCAGAAAAATAACAAAAATCATAAAATCATAAAAAAGGTAGATTTGGGTTTTGGTTTAATTATTTAATTGTTTGCTAATAAAATTAATTTAATTTAAATCATATTTTAATTTTTATTAATTAATTAATTAGAATTAGATTTAATTTTTTATTGATCACTTCAATTATTTTTCCATAACAATAACAACCAAAAAATATTTTCTTAAATGTTTAGTAATTTTTAGGGTTTTGACATCTCTTAAATCTCCGCGCGCTTCTCTATTTTCGCTTTTTTATTTATTTTCAGGAATATTGTAATTGTCAAAAAGGATGTAATAGTTTAAACTAGGATTGCTTTACTTTTCCCCCCATTTGAGGTTTTTTACTCCACATCTCTGAAGTACTGTAATACCGTAGATTCAATTTCCTGCATCTTTACTTTCCGCAATACTGTATGAATGCTTGTATATATTTAACTCATATCTTAATAGGATTTCATGGTAAGACTAAAAACAAACATCATAAAACCTAACATCCAAGATAAATATAACTGAAACACAACACACTTTGCACACACGCACCTCTAGGGTACCACCACTTGTTGCGTTCAGAAAACAACAGCCACATCTCTCGATCGTGGGATGTTTTAGCAAAGATCCTTTGGTTAAAAGATCTTAGTACCTCAATGACCCTTCGATGCTGCCTCGATAAACGATCTCAGTGCCTTAGGATAATTGTTAAAGTATCCTATGAGTTGCCTTCATGACTCTACGATGTCCCTCGTCCGTCCCTCAAACATCCAGTGATAGGGCTACCTACTAACTGATGGTAGGATAGCACTATCTAAAGGAAAAGAGGAAAAGAACAAAGACCTTTTGAGTAGATAGATAACTTATAGTTGCTTTCTCAAAAAATAAAACAAATTTCTCACACATACACTCTATTTTTCTAAATATTTTCAAAGACAAAACACTTTGTATGCATTCTCAATGATACAAGAATCATTACAAATTTTGCCGCACTAAGGCATTTTTCAAAATACACTTACACAAGAAGCATTTTCAAAGTGAGCAAGCAAGTAAGAGCCCGTAGATAACTACGGATGAAAAGGGTGCTAACACCTCCCCTTTTCATAACCTACCCCCTGAACTCAGAAAAATCTCAAAAGGTCTTTCCTGTTCTTTTCATCCTTTCCTTTATTAGATAAAAGAAAAGTCGGTGGCGACTCTTTCTATCTGCAACATTTGCTATAAAACACAAAACTAAAAGTCAGTTCTCCCCCTATATTACAGAACTGGCGACTCTGCTGTGGAAAACACTAAAGTGTTGTTACCTTAAATATAGTTCACATTTAAATGCTTTCAATTGTTTGACTTTCCTGGTTTATTCTTAAAGGGGGTGTTTGGGATATTCTTGTAAAGATCTTATACCCGGATCTGGGGCATTTTAGGTAAGTAGCAATAGATCGTGAAAATTATACAGCATATACCGATACGGTTGAAGCGATGGCTACGTTAGTGTGACATATTGGTTTGTGTCGATGTCCCTTGAGTTAAGTCAAGGAGAATGCTGGGCTGCCGCATGGTGTTTGTGATACAGTGGGAGAACTGACTTGAGGTTTTATATTTGTGTTCGCAAATGTTTCGATTTAGCAAGAGTCACCACCGACTTTTTATTTTATCCTAAGGAAAGGTCAAAAAGCACAGGAAATACCTTTGAGATATTTTCTTGGGTTCGGGGAGTAGATTATGAAAAGGGAAGGTGCTAGCACCCTTTTCATCCATGGTTATCCATGGGCTCTTAGTTACTTGTTTAGATCACTTGCTTTTGCTTTTCAATTGTTTGAAATGGTGCTTTATGTGTGGTTTTGAAAGAGGTTTTGAAAAGAGGCCATCATTGTGGCAACCTTTGTAATGATTCTTGTTTGAATGTATACAAAGGGGTTTTTGTCTTTTGAAAAGATTTCAATGTTTGAAAGTTTGATTTGGGAAATATTTTGAAATTGTGTTGTGAAGTGTATTTGAAAATAGCAAGGATGTTTTTGCAAGCTTTTGATCAAGTAACTAAGAGCTATCTTCCCTATTTTACTCAAAGATATTTTCTAATGTTTTTAACCCTTTTGACAGTGTTGTTTCACCATTGCATTTGGTGAACAACCTTGTGTTAGGATGTTAAACGGGACAGGCGCGGGTCATCGTATAGACCATGATAGCAATTGTGTTAAGCATATTTGGCAATTTTCTTGAGGGACTTGATCATTTTTGTTTAGGCAACCAAGATAGCGTTATCGAGGGACTATGATCTTTTGTTTTGTTTTTGTTTTGCCAAAGTACCCAACATGCATACCATGGCCCATTTTTGAAGGCAACAAGTGGATTGTAACCCTAGGGGCGCAAGTGTGCATTGTGTTTGATTTTCATGCATATTTGTCTTTGATTAGGTCAAGCTACTTGTTGATTTGGATTTTTGCGTACAAACCCTAATTCTCTAATTATGGCATAATTGAAAGCGTAAAGTGCAAGAATTTAAAATTCTAAGCTATTACAACATGATTATAGGGATGGGGGTACAATCTTTGAATAGGGGGTATTTGACAAGAAATATAAACCCTAATTTACTATTACATCCAAATTGAATTTAATTGCATAAATATTAAATGGACAATATTTAAATGATCAAAATAAATAAATATATCAAATAACTAAATGAATTATGCAAAAAGGTTTTTATTTACTTATGTGTGTAAAAGTATTTTTAATGTAAAAAGTTATAAATAAATAAATAAAAAAGATTAATTTTATTTGTTTTAAAGGGTAAACCCTAATTTCTTTAAGAAAATAAATACTATATATTATTTATATACAAAAAAAATATTAATGTGTAAAAATGAAATATACTTAAAAAAGGTATTTTTTTAGTATAAATAATAATAAAAATAAAAATGTAAAATTTTTGTATTTTTATTCTAAGTATTTTAATAAAATAAAAGCATATATATATATATATATATATATATATATATATATATATATATATATATATATATATATATATATATATATATATATATATATATATATATATATATATATATATATATATATATATATATATATATATATATATATATATATATATATATATATATATATATATATATATATATATATATTAAATATATTAAATATGTATAATATAAAATAAAATATATACAAAAATAAATTATATTTTTAATAATATTTTCAGTATGAATAAAAATAAGAAATACAAATAAAAGTATAATTTACCTATTATTTTCAAGTTTAAGTAAATAATACAAAAGTATTTAAAATGTTTTCTATATTAGAAAAATTAAAATAAAATGCCAAATAAATGTAAAAAAATATGAAAATATTTTTTGAACATTTTTTATGTTTGGAAATAAATAAACAAAATCAAAAATGAAAACAAAAATGCAAAAATATAATTATTCAAGAAATTGGGCCAGGGGGTGCAAAAATGAAAAAGAGGGTGTCAAAAGCAAACAGGCCAAGCCCAGCCCAAATCTTCATCTTCAACCTCCAGCACTTTGAAAAAATGCGCGCCTGTTATACAAACTTGGACATCCTGTATACGTGATCTATTGCAAAAACTCACAACATCAAACTTGTAGAGAATTTCAAGATGATTCCAACCATATAAAACATTAATCCTAACTCTCAAAGACCAGGGATAATTTCTCTGGCCCTAAAATATGACCTAGTTTTTTCAACATGTTCATGGATGAAATTCTCCTAGCACACTTAATATAAATGAAAGATGAGCATATGTATGGCTTCCTAGCAATGAACACTACATTTTTTATTCACAAACCTAAGGCTAAATGTTCCTAAATAGAGAGATAGAAAGTGAAGAAAAACCTGTTTCAGTTAGAATCGTGTAGGGCAATGCAGTGCTTCTCAACAAGTTTTGAGGTGTCTGGTAGCTTGCCTGAACTTCACTTGATCTTTTCCAATAGCTAGCTTGCCTTGAAAATCCTTGAATCAGCCTAGAGAACTCAACCTGCACAAGCTTGAAATGAAAATGGTGAACACTGTAAATGGAGTTACAGTTGGTAATGGAGGTTTGGGATAGATTGAGTGAGTTGAATGGAAGGTGTTTGAAGCAAAATGGGGCAAAACGCACGGGCCAAATGAGTTAGGGAACTCAAGTTGCAGCACCTGCCCTGTTTTGCCAAAGAAGTGTGATTTCTGGCTATGGGGTCTTTTGGGAATCAAGCACTCGTGTTTCTGGCTCAAAGGGTTGTGTGTAAGATGTTTGAAATGTTTGTGTAAGTTCACAATGGCTGGTTTTCAAGTTCTCAAGTGTTTGGCAAGTTTTCTTGTTTTTGAAGCAAGAATGGGAAGTTGTGATTACAGGCCTGCACAAGCCATCAAATATGCTGCATACTTTTCTCTTGGCCCCTGCAATTTGTGGATTTAATTTGGCTTCTGAGATCTTGGCCCTATGCTCAAAGACCATGGTTTGACATGAAGCACACTTTTGCAAAAATGGAAATGTGCCTTTTACCATTTAGGGATTAGTTTTGTGTACAATGTCCAAATGACCAAGATAATGCATTAGCTCAATGGATTTGCATTAAATTATGGTGTGTGAAATGTTTTAGAGGCCTGCAAACTAGTACAAGGCATGCTGGTTTGAAAATGCAACTTGAGTGAACATGATTTTGCCATGGACACAAAGTGAGTTTTTGCCAACTTCAAGCATTTGATTCTTCCTAACCACAAATTTGTTTGAGGAGTTATTGGACAATTTGGAAAGCTTGAAACATGATCTATAATCCATATTTGAAATGAAACTTGATACTCCAAGTGGAACTATGTGAAAAATGGCCAAGAAGATAGGTCAAAATCTTGCCTAAACTAGGGCAAAATTTCACTAAGTTAAAAGTTTTAGGGACCCTTGTTCCAAAAATCATAACTTGAGATACAAGTTTCCTTTGAGAAAACTTTGTGAATAAAAGTTGTAGACTTTGTGGTGGACTACAACTTTCATGTTATAAGTTTTGTTTGAATATATTTGCATCATGGTGAAAATGTGGGGCAAAGTTAGGGGGAAAAAAAGAAAATTTCATAACTTAGAAATATTCTAAGTTATGAAAATTTTCAATTTCAAACCCTAATTTGCAATTTTGGGTTTCTTGATGAACAAGTTTCATAATTTGACACATCTTGATGAAAAATGACCCTTGGCACTTGATTTTGACCAAAAAGTCAAAGTTTGACTTTTCAGTGTACAGTCAAATTTTGCTCAGTTGACTGAAAAAATTCATCTGTCAATCCCATGCATTTGAGATCTTTTGAACTTGTTGAATAGGTCAAGATGATTCCATTGAGCCCTTGAGTCCTTGGTTGAGCTTGAATTGCCCTTGGCTAGGTCAAAAAGTCAAAAGTTGCCTTTGTACAGTCAAAATCCTAAAAATGACCATATTGCCCTTTTGGTAATCTGATCAAATTTCTTGTGGAATTATGGTCCAAACTTGATCAAATGGTTCATATGAGTTCATAATGTTGATGTGGGTCAAAATCCATGAGGTTTGACTGTGAATTGGCCACAGTTGACCTTTTCACCAATACAACTGATTTCTAGGTCAACTGTCCAATTGACTGGGCAAAAATTTGATTCAAGGCTTGAAACTTGGTATGGGAAAACTTGTGAGTCCAATAAGAAGTATGAAAGTTAATTTGAGCATTTAAGGTCCAAAAGTCCCTGTGCAAACTCAAACCCTAATTTAAGTCATCAGTGCAAGGAGATGTCTTGAGCAGAGCAAACCCTAGCTTGATCTTGAGTTCCAAGAGCCTTCTGAGGGAAAATGTTGATAGAATGAGAGGGAAAATTTTGGGGTACAACAGTTTCCCCTTTTCAATCTTCTTGAAACTAAAGAGTTAGATTGGCAAGTTTGCCTTTCGTGACTCGAAGGTAAAAGAGGATTGGACACTAGAGTGCCCGTAAATTTGCACTCGTCAAAATGTAAATGAGGGAATGGGATTAAAGATGCCATTTGGAAATGGTAGAATCTTGCTGGAGATGGGCTTACAGATTCCATCCAAGACAGTTTGCTGAAAATCAGGAGAATGAACGTCAAAATGGCATCCGTATCTGGAACGTATCTGAGTTGTATTTAGAGATTGGATTCGTATGAGTAAAGGAATAGCGTCCGTGTCTGGAGCGTATCCGAGCTGTAACTGTATTTGATTCTTGAATGAATATTAGAATGACTGTCGTGTCTGGAGTGTATCTGTATTCTAAATGGGTAGAAGATAAACACTTGTGTATGGAGCATCCACGTGTTGGGGTTAAAATCCGAATGAGTGACAGAATGGCAACCGTGTCTGGAGCATATCTGGACTGTATCTGAAGTTGAGGATTTGTATGAGTAGCAGAATGACTTCCGTGTTTGGAGTGTATCTGTACTGTAACTGGGATCCGGACAAGTGACAAAATGACTTTCGTGTCTGGAGTGTATCTGAACTTGAAGTTGATAGTTGAATCTGAATGAGAAATAGAATGGTTGTCGTGTCTGGAGCGTATCTAGTCTGTATCTGATTGCTGGAATCTGAATGAGTAGTAGAATAACCGTCGTGTCTGGGGTGTATCCATACTGTATCTTGACTTGAAATTCTGAATGAGTAATAGAATGACCGCCGCGTCTGGGGGTGTATCCATACTATATCTGAAATCTTTGAATAGTTATTAACGGTAGCTTTTTAATCTTATCCTGAAAAGGGTAGAATGTTAGCTAAAGCACAAAGTTATGTTGCATGATATGTATGATGCAATAAAATGTGTTCCATCAATGTTTATGATATATGAATGTAATGGATGTGCATGTAAGCTGATTAGCTGTCTTGCTGAGGAAAATAAATCCTTGATAGCTGGAGATAGATGAAATCTTTGATTGCGACCGGGGAAAGTAAATCCTTGACCGATGTTGGGGATTCCAAAAATCTTTGGTTTTTGAAGATGAGAGAACCTTGTTGATTACTGTTGGGGATAGAAAATCCTGGGCAACCTGCAAGGATTATCAAAACTTTGACAACTTCTGTGGGGATGTGAGAATCCTTCATGACTTTCCTGGGGGAATAAGGAAAAATCCGACGACTTCTACTGGGGAATTAAAACCTGGGACGCTTCAAAATGGAGAAATGGGAACTAGAATCTTCGTTCTGCCAAGAAATAATTATGTGGGGAGAGTGTTTATTCTGCTGGGGAAATCAGGAGCTTGGTTTGTATGCCAATCTACTGGGGAATTATCTTAGTTGGGGATAAGACAAAAAGTTAATTGTTATCTGGTTGATTCTCAAATTTTTAAGATAACCTGTTGGGGAAATTGGGGAAAAATGAATGGTTCCCGCTGGCGTTTGATAGTTGGAAATTTGACTCCTATGGGGAAGAAGGTTTCATCTTTGCTGAGGGTCTGTAGTTCAAGGTTTTTGGGCTCCACTGGGGATTGGGAGTTTAGAGACTTAACTCTGATGGGAATTTTGAAGCTTAACTCCGCTGGGGATATGCACTTCAAGGTTTTAGCTCTGTTGAGGATCTGAATGATATACTGTAGGGGATTTCTTCTGGAATAGCCTAAAGACAGCTTCCTATACTTTCGACCTATCAGTAATTATCCTTTCTTATTTTGTTTTATTTGTAAGCAGTGATTATATTCAAATGCATATGCCTATTTAACAAACCATTGGACGTTTTCAAATAAAACATAAGTGTAAAAAGAAAGGAAAGGCAAGAAAATTTCTGCACTTTGAAGTATTTTTGTATTAACTTTTGTAAGTATTTTGTACAAAGGAGACAGACATCCTAGTAAGAGAATGTTGTCGTAAAAATTGAGAAAAAGTTTTATACAAAGAAAGATGGCTATGTGTAACAATTCCATGGGGTTCCCATTCTGCCATAACCTTCACAACTCTAAGTATCTTGTCCATTCGTTGCTTCGTCCGAAGGTGGTTGGATTGATCATGAGCCTGGAGTTTGGTCGTGAAGAGATTGTCCTTAAAGTGATCCGATGAGACATAGTCATACGCTTTAATTCCCTAACTTTTTCCTAGACCGCCCTTTCGGGTTTTCAGTCCACCGGGAAACCCTTTTTTGCCCAAGTCGCCCTTTCGGGTTTTCAACTTGCCGGGTGTACAAATTTTTTTGTCTGTCCCTAATTTTTGCCTGAACCTCCCTTTCGGGTTTTCGATTCACCGGGATGCCCATTTTTGCCCAAGTCGCCCTTTCGGGTTTTCAACTTGTCGGGTCATTTATGCATAGTATCTTTTGACTATGTCTACGTTCGCAGGGTGCGGCAAGTCGTCGCCGTCCATGGTAGTCAAAATCATTGCCCCACCAGAAAAGATGTTCTTGATCACAAATGGTCCTTCGTAAGTAGGAGTCCATTTGCCCCTGGGATCACTTTGCGGCAAGATGATCTACTTGATTACAAGATCTCTGACTTGATATACCTGACGCCTGACTTTCTTATTGAAAGCCTTGATCATCCGTTTTTGATACGTCTGACCATGGCAAACAGCAGTAAGTCTCTTCTCGTCGATCAAATTAAGTTGATCAAGCCGGGTCTGAATCCAATCGTCTTCACTTAAACCAACATCCTTCATAATCCTTAAAGAAGGAATCTAAACTTCCATGGGTAAAACAACCTCCATGCCATATACCAAAGAAAAGGGGGTTTCCCCAGTCGAAGTACGCGCCGTGGTACGATATCCGTGCAGAGCAAACGGTAACATCTCATGCCAGTCCTTGTAGGTGATTTTCATCTTTTGAATGATCTTCTTGATATTTTTGTTCGCAGCTTCAACAACACCGTTCATCTTTGGCGGATAGGGAGATGAATTGTGATGTTGAATCTTGAACTGCTCGCACAGAGCGGTGATCATAGTATTGTTCAAATTTGTACCGTTGTCCGTAATGATCCTGTCGGGGATACCATATCGGCATATGAGATTCTGCTTGATGAAGCGGGCAACCACCTTCTTTGTAACAGTGGCGTAGGAAGCTGCTTCGACCCACTTGGTAAAGTAATCAATAGCGACCAAGATGAAGCGATGTCCATTGGATGTCGTGGGCTTGATCTCTCCAATCATGTCGATTCCCCACATTGCGAATGGCCAAGGGGCCGTCAGAACATTGAGAGGAACCGGAGGAATGTGTACCTTGTCAGTATAGACCTGGCATTTGTGACAAGTACGGGAATGTTGATGACAATCAGCTTCCATGGTAGACCAGTAGTAGCCTGCCCTTTGAATATTTTTAGCCATCGTATGTCCGCTCAAGTGGGTGCCAAATGTGCCACTATGTATTTCAGTCATGATCAACTCTGCTTCAACCTTGTCCACACAATGAAGTAGAACATAATCATGGCTGCGCTTATATAAGATACCATTGCTTAGGAAGAACTTGGAAGCAAATCTCCTTAAGAACTTTTTGTCATTGATGGAAGCTCCTTCAGGGTATTCTCGAGTCTGGAGATACCTTTTGATTTCATGAAACCAGGGTTGTCCCACTACTTCTTCGATATTAATCTCATGATAGTGCGCAGGTTCGTCCATTCGTTCGATGGTGATTTGGGTAACCTCATCATCCCAGTTGAGTTTAAACATGGAAGACATTGTAGCTAGAGCATCTACTAGTTGATTTTCTTCTCGCGGGAAGTGCTCAAAGGTAATCTGCTCGAAATGAGGCAACAATGTCAAGACATGTTCTTCGTATGGGATAAGATTAGGATGCTTAGTGTCCCACTCTCCTTTGATTTGACTGATAACCAAAGCCGAGTCCCCAAATACGACCAGAGATTTGATTCCCAAGTCAATTGCAGCCTTGAGACCAAAGATACAAGCTTCATATTCGGCCATGTTGTTGGTGCAGCTGAAGCAGAGTCTAGCAGTGAAAGGTGTATGGCAACCTTCCGGAGAGATAAGTACCGCACTGATACCATTGCCAATCGCATTTGAAGCACCATCAAAGTATAGGGTCCATCAGGATCCTTGTTCAGGTCTGTCATACGGTCCGTTACCTTCAATGTTGTCCAATGTCATAATGTCCTCGTCAGGGAAGTCGAAGCTCATAGATTGGTAATCTTCGACGGCTTGATGAGCTAGATGGTCAGCTAGTACACTCCCCTTTATAGATTTTTGGGTTGTGTACTGAATATCATACTCTATCAGGATCATTTGCCATCTAGCAATTCTTCCAGATAAAGCAGGCTTCTCGAAGATATACTTAATTGGATCCATCTTGGAAATCAGCAAAGTGGTATGTGTCAACATATACTGCCTTAGCCGGCGAGCAGCCCATACCAAAGCGCAGCAAGTTTTCTCGAGCAGTGAGTAGCGAGTCTCACATTCGTAAACTTTTTGCTAAGGTAATAAATGGCATGCTCTTTTCGGCCAGACTCATCATGTTGGCCCAGTACGCACCCCATTGAGTTATCCAAAACAGTCAGATACATGATTAATGGCCTTCCTTCGACGGGTGGCATCAACATATGAGGTTCCAGCAAATACTCCTTGATCTTATCAAAAGCAACCTGACAATCATTGTTCCATTCAACCACATGATCTTTCTTCAACATCTTAAAGATTGGCTCACAGGTAGATGTTAGGTGAGAGATGAACCTTGCAATATAGTTTAAGCGTCCCAAGAAACCTCTAACCTCCTTTTCAGTGCGGGGGGCAGGCATTTCTTGTATAGCCTTGACTTTAGCTGGATCAACCTTAATGCCTTTGTTGCTGACGATAAATCCCAAAAGTTTACCAGAACTGACTCCAAAAGTGCACTTGCTAGGGTTCAGTCTGAGCTTATATTCCTTTAACCTGACAAACAACTTTTACAGATGGTCAAGGTGTTCTTCTTCTGTCTGTGAATGGGCTATCATGTCGTCTATGTAGACTTCAATTTCATGATGTATCATATCATGAAACAAAGCTACCATGGCTCGTTGATAGGTTGCCCCGGCATTCTTCAGTCCAAATGGCATCACTTTATAGCAGAAGGTACCCCACTGCGTAACAAAAGTAGTCTTCTCCATGTCCTCGGGGTCCATTTTGATATGGTTGTATCCCGAGAATCCATCCATGAAGGAAAATACCTTGTGTTGAGCTGTGTTATCAACCAAGATGTCAATGTGTGGTAGTGGGAAATCGTCTTTAGGGATAGCCCTGTTTAAGTCCCAATAGTCCACACACATTCTGACTTTGCCGTCCTTCTTAGGCACGGGCACAATGTTAGCAACCCATTGTGGATAGGAAGTAACAACCAAAAAACCAGCATTGAATTATTTCATCACCTCAGCTTTGATCTTTTCAGACATGTCGGGCCTCATTCTGCGGACCTTTTGTTTGATTTGTGGACAGTCTTCTCTTGTAGGGAGACGGTGAACCACAATATCCGTATCCAGTCCCGGCATGTCTTCATAGGACCAGGCGAAGATTTCGATATATTCATTCAACAACTGCACTAAGTTCTCTTTGACACTTGGCTCCAGGTTGGCACCCACTTTTACCTCTTTCTTGTCTTCCTCTGTTCCCAAATTGATTGTCTCTAGCAACTCTTCATGGGGAAGAATAGCCCTTTCCTCTCATTGCAAAAGTCTGGCTAACTCTCCAGGCACTTCACAGTCTTCATCACCTTCGTACTCGGCATGATTGACCAAATCTTCAGAGTCACTGAGGCTAAAGCAGAATAGTCACCCATGGAATCCGGAGTGGATGGGTACCTGCATTTTGTGAGTGTGGGTGTGTGTAAGGGATAACCATCCTTAAACAAAACAAAGTTTAAAAGGAAAGAAAATGAAGACAACAGTTTATAGATGAAAACGTCCAATGATTCACTTAAAAATGGCATATGATAATGAAGAAATCAAGCCCTTACAAATGGACCTATATGCCCCGGGTAAGGCATAAGGTGAAAATAGTGTATGAATTGTTTAATTATTACAGACCAAAATAGGAAATTGTTCAAAGATAAATTACTGATTGATAAAAGTGATGGGAACGAAGTCTTTCGCCTCCCAGTTGCTTAATCCTCCTTCAACGGTTGGAAAAATCCAATCTTCAAAGTTGTCTTCTTCATCATCATCTTCTAAGGCATTAGTTCCATGGTGAGTGATTTTTAAGGGTGGTCCTCCAGCCCGGGAGCGACGCACAACTTTCTGGCCAGCAGCAGTAAAACCTAGTCCGAACTTGTTCGTCTTGTGAGAAAAATCAGGCAGTTGCCCCACACTGTACTCCCTCCTTCTTTGATTACAACCTCCACATCCTTGAGGGATGTCATCCTAGACACAGGCTTGGAAACGATAGGCACATCAGTCATTATCTTTGCAACTGTGACTTTAGGAGAAACCTCCTCAAACTGTTGGAAAGGCGTTTCTATGAATTTGCCATCTAACTCCACATAGCGGAAGGAGTTAACGTGACTTATCATGTACTCTTCCTCGCCATGCACCGTTATGATCTTACCCTGAACTGGATACTTTAGCATTTGGTGCAGAGAGGAAGTGACTGCCCCAGCATTGTGGATCCACGGCCTTCCCAACAAGCACGAATATGAAGGATGGATGTCTATCACATAAAAAGTAGAGTTGAAAATTTATGTGCCCACTTTGACTGGAATGTCCACCTCTCCGTGAACCATCCTCTTAGAACTGTCGAAGGCTCTAACAACGATGTTACTGGGCTTTAGGGTCAAACCTTCACAGTCCAATATGTCTAACGCCTTCTTCGGTAACACATTTAAAGATGAACCAGTGTCAACCATAACATGGGCAAGTGTGGTTCCCCTGCACTATACTGAGACATGCAGCGCATCGTTATGTTTTCTTCCCTTGGGGGTCAAATCAGCATCAGAAAAACCAAGACCATTATCAGCTGTAAGGCTAGCCACGCACTCTTGAAACTGGTCAGCAGAAGTTTCTTGAGGCACGTGTGCCGTCTTTAGAAATTTGATCAAGGCTTTAGCATGAGCCTCGGAGCATAGTAGGAGAGCCATCATGGAGATTTTGGAAGGGGTTTATCCTAGCTGCTCCACGACATCGTAGTCGCTCTTTTTGATTATCTTTAAGATTTCTTCCATCTCTTTTGGGGTGGTCTCGGGGATTACCACAGTCTGAGCCTTCGTCCTGACAGGCGCTTCTAGTATCCCCTTACCTTTGGTAGTAACATCAGAGGGTCTAACTTCAGGTACATCAATTTCTTCAATTATCGGACTTTGCACAGATGGCTTGACATGTACAGAAACTCTCGAGGGTCCGAAGACTGCTTGTGGAGGAGCAATCTCTGGAGAGAAGATCCTTCTGCTGTGAGTTATCTTGCTCGTTCCCGCAATATTCCCTATATCAGGGGTTTCATCATCGGAATTCTCTTGGACTGATTCAATCTGCTTGATACCATGATAGAATATTTCTCCTCCGTAGTTCCATGGTATTGTCTTCTTAGATTTATACGGGACAGGCCCCGACATGGTGATTTTCAATGGCACAAACTTAGGATCAGGCGTAATCTTAACAGGCCTTTTGCAGGTCTTGGAAAGATCGTCGGAGATGGTTATTATAGCAATGTCATTGGTTGGAGTATCAAAGGTAGCAGGAGTAACATGAGTGATAGTAGCAACATGAGTCTTTTGAAAGAGGATCTCTTGGGTATCCATCAGGCGTTGGATGCCTGATTTCAACAGTGGGCAGTCAGTTTGCAAGTTTGAACAGAAGTAACAGTCTTTTCCACAGCCTGGGAATATCCCGGCTTTCATCAAATTCACTTTAATCATTGGTAACGGAGTCACCAGGTCATCAACAGTGGTAACATGAAGATCTTCCATAATGGCATGGACATTATTACCGTGCTTCGGCATTGGGGCATAAATCACATTCGGCTTTTTAGGCGCATCAAATTCTACCTCCTTGGCGTCTATCAAGTCTTGGATTTTGTTTTTAAGAGCCCAATAGTTGTTGGTATCATGCCCTACACTGTTAGAGTGGTATGCACATTTTTCATTGAAGTGATAATAAAGAGAAGAGGTATTGGGGTTTTTTGGCGCTTCTTTCAAGTTGGTGAGATTCAGCTTTAACAGATGCGGGAGGACTTGAGCCGGTGTCATGTTGATCCGGGTGAACTGCCGTTGTGGCCTTTCTACCCTTTGCTGATTAACTCTTGGTTGATTGCTGCGAGGTTGATCGGTTGAAGAGTTCTGAATCATAATAGCCCCCACCGTTGGTCGGCGCTCCATTCTTCCTTGGTTTCTATGGTTGATAACAGCAGAAACTTCCTTCTTAGCTGGGAAGGTCTTCTTAATAGCAGTGGAAGCGAAGGCATCTTTCTGAATTTTACCACTTTTAATGCCAGCTTCGACCCTTTCATCGGTCAGAATTAATTCGGTGAACCCTGTAGATGAGCTCTCGATTAAATGATTCAAGAACGGACAAGACAGGGTCCCTAAAAACATGTCAATCAACTCTCTATCCGACAGTGGTGGCTGCACCCTTCCAGCCAAATCCCTCCACTTCTGGGCATACTCCTTAAATCCCTCATTAGAGGCCATACCCATACTCCGCAGTTGAGTACGAGTAGGCGCTAAATCTGCATTGTATTGGTATTTTCGGTAGAAATCAGCAGCTAAGTCTTCCCAATTATGAACCTCGGATCTCTCAAGTTGATAGAACCAGTCCAATTGTGTACCTGACAAGCTATCTTGAAAAAAGTGGACCCAAAGGTCCTTATCAGAGGAGTGAGGTTGGATCTTTCTGACGTAGGATCTCAGATGCATCTTTGGACAGGACAAACTGTCATACTTAGCAAATGTAGGTACTTTGAACTTGGATGGAATGACGATCCCAACAACCAATCCTAGTTCTTAGAAATCTAAACCAGGTACCCTTTGCAACTCCATTGCTGCCAACCGATCCTCAAGATTTTTATACTTATCATCCGCCGGGGGATATTGCTGTTCTGAGTAATCTTCGTCCTCTTCCTCTTTTTTTTCTTCAGCTTCAGATTCAGAAGGCATTGCAGCGCCTTTTCCTTTACCAACCCCTTCGTCAGACGTCGAGGGGAACTCCAAAACTCTCCTAGCCTGGTGCTCAAATCTCCTTCCCATAGTGGCTACCCAAATTCTTTTCTTTTTCTTCCTTTATGGTTCCTTCTCTTTCTCTAACAGTGCTTTGAGATCCTCTTGACCCTTTGCTAAGGTCATGATGAGTTACTGGAATTGTGAATTCCGTGCTTGCAGATCTTTAACCGTCTACTCCAAATCCATCTTGCTGAAATAAACAGCAGAAAGATAAGGAAACCTGGTGTGGAGACCTGCTTATGCATATGATGAATGGTATGTTATTCATGTAATGCATTCAAGGATTCAGAAATTCAAATTTGTTGCAAACAAAAAGAACACACGTCATATTAATAAGAAGAAATTTGTTAGTACATAAATGCCCCATGGGCAAAATATTACAAAATTCATAATGTAAAAAGACATTGCGCATCCTCTTTGGTGCAATGTAAGTGTTGAGAGTCTCCTCTTCGTGAAGTCGGCGAGTAAGCTCCAAAACCTTCTTCTCACTGGCATAGAAGTTGGCTTCAAAAGTATTTCGTTCTTCCTTGAGTTGGATCCAACTCTTTTGTAATTCTTCCAATGATGTTGGCATGTCAGGATGTAGGAGGGTGTATGGAACCTCTCCTTCCATAACAGGCTCTTTGATCACAGGGAGAATGTGAGGGTATGGCATCATAAGATTCTGGGCGCGGGTTCGTACCCACCTGAGATAAGGCTCAAGGGGGGTGGAATTCTTGTGCCCCAGTGTCTTACTATCCACTTTGTTGGGAATCCTCCAAGCTCGGATAAACCTTTGTCTAAGTCCTTGCGCATCATTGTCGAAGTCAAAAACCAGGTTAGGAATCAGCATATCATGAGGGCCATCCCTTCGAGCATATCCAAATTGTCTTAGAGCTAAACAGGGGTTATAGGTAATGCCTCCCCTAATTCCAAGTAATGGGACATTAGGGAATTCTCCACAACGATCAATGATGATGACATTTTCTCTGGATCAAGAACACCAATGAACATTAGAATGTGTGAGGGTCATCAACTGTTGTGACCACCTTAAACCCTGCTCATTCTTCAAAGCTAATTGGGGAAGGTGAGAAATAAACCACCTTGCCAGAACAGGAGTACAACACATGAGAACACCTCTTTTCCTCATTATTCGTGTGTGAAATGAGTGTAGGATGTCCCCAAGCAATGTAGGCACATGATTCCGAGATATGAAAAATCTTGACAGCGTTTACATCTATAAGCTGATCAGGGTTTGGGAACAAGACAAATCCATAGATGAGGAGTGCCACAATCTCTTCAAAAGCTCGTAGATCTATAGAATTCCAGCAGTCTTGTGCCTTCTCAAACAGAAACTTTGCCAAGAAACCCTTGACACCACTTCTGGTTTCCCAATGACCTTTGATATCAGATGGTTGCAAGTGTAAGGCTTGATCAACATCTTCAGGCTTTGGTTCTCTTTCCATACCATTTTAGGGTAGTTGATGAAGAATAGGAATCCTCAGGAGTTGAGAAAATTCCTCCAAAGTAGGTACTAGTTGGTAATCAGGGAATGTGAAACAGTGGTGTAGGGGGTCAAAGAACTGGAAGAGAACTTTCACCATGTCTTCTTTAATGTTGGAGTTGACCAATTTGAGGAGTCTACCATGTCTTTCACTGAAGAGAGAATTCTCTGGAATCTTGGAAGTAAGCTCCTTGAGTTGAGGAGGGACTCTCACAAGGTTAACTTGAATTGTTTTTCTGCGAAGAGATTCCATGACCTACAAAATAAGAACAAAGATGAAGATCCAAACCCTTGAAATGGTTACTGGATGCATATGATGCTTTATGATGTTCATGATGTATGCACAAACATATCTACAAACAAGTCACACAAGATCCTAGTTTCAGGCTTGCATGAGGTTCCATAGGTAAGTACCCTCTTGAAGCTAGTCGGCTCAACCTGTCCTATAAATAGTAACCAGGTTCTAAGGAGCTCAATATCACTGGATTATTTTCTGTTTTCATTGTTTTGGTTTAGCCACTTAACTGGCGACCAAAATATTCCAAGAAAACAACCCTCAATGAGTGTAGTATCGAGTATCTACCAACTTCGGACTGCACCAAAGCCGGTCATCTCACTACCCCTAAAAAGGCCAAGATGGTCAAGTAAGGTTCTAAGAGTTCATTAGTGCTTCATGACATCACTCGGCGGCCCCGTATTCTCTTTGATTGACTCAAAGGCTACCGGTACTCACAAATATGTCGAACTAATATAGCTATTGCTTCAACCATGTCGATATCCCCGCACAGTTTCCACAACGTATTGCTATTTACCTATGAATGTTTCCCAAAAATCCGGGTGGAGGATTCAAAACCCAAACAAGAGAACCAAATGTAAAGCAATCAAAGCAAACAAGATAATCATACAAAAGGTGATCTAAACCCTAAGGTTACTCCACTTTAAAAGTTATCTTCAGCAGAGTCGCCAGTTCTGGTGATACGGTGGGAGAACTGACTTGAGGTTTTGCGTTTGTGTTCGCAAATGTTTCGGTTTAGCAAGAGTCGCCACTGACTTTTTATTTTATCCTAAGGAAAGGTCAAAAAGCACAGGAAAGACCTTTGAGATGTTTTCTTAGGTTCGGGAAGTAGATTATGAAAAGGGAAGGTGCTAGCACCCTTTTCATCCATGGTTATCCATGGGCTCTTAGTTACTTGTTTAGATCACTTTCTTTTGCTTTTCAATTGTTTGAAATGGTGCTTTGTGTGTGGTTTTGAAAGAGGTTTTGAAAAGAGGCCATCATTGTGGCAACCTTTGTAATGATTCTTGTTTGAATGTATACAAAGGGGTTTTTGTCTTTTGAAAAGATTTCAATGTTTGAAAGTTTGATTTGGGAAATGTTTTGAAATTGTGTGGTGAAGTGTATTTGAAAATAGAAAGGATGTTTTTGCAAGCTTTTGATCAAGTAACAAAGAGCTATCTTCCCTATTTTACTCAAAGATATTTTCTAATGTTTTTAACCCTTTTGACAGTGTTGTTTCACCATTGCATTTGGTGAACAACCTTGTGTTAGGATGTTAAACGGGACAGGCGCGGGTCATCGTATAGACCATGATAGCAATTGTGTTGAGCATCTTTGGCAATTTTCTTGAGGGACTTGATCATTTTTGTTTAGGCAACCAAGATAGCGTCATCGAGGGACTATGATCTTTTGTTTTGTTTTTGTTTTGCCAAAGTACCCAACATGCATACCATGGCCCATTTTTGAAGGCAACAAGTGGATTGTAACCCTAGGGTGCAAGTGTGCATTGTGTTTGATTTTCATGCATATTTGTCTTTGATTAGGTCAAGCTACTTGTTGATTTGGATTTTTGCGTACAAACCCTAATTCTCTAATCATGGTATAATTGAAAGCGTAAAGTGAGAGAATTTAAAATACAAAGCTATTACAACATGATTATGGGGATGGGGGTACAATCTTTGAATAGGGGGTATTTGACAATAAATATAACCCTAATTTACTATTACATCCAAATTGAATTTAATTGCATAAATATTAAATGGACAATATTTAAATGATCAAAATAAATAAATATATCAAATAAGTAAATGAATTATGCAAAAAGGTTTTTATTTACTTATGTATGTAAAAGTATTTTTAATGTAAAAAAGTATAAAGAAATAAATAAAAAAGATTAATTTTATTTGTTTTAAAGGGTAAACCCTAATTTCTTTAAGAAAATAAATACTATATATTATTTATATACAAAACAAATATATTAATGTGTAAAAATGAAATATACTTAAAAAAGGTATTTTTTATTATAAATAATAATAAAAATAAAAATGTAAAATTTTTGTATTTTTATTCTAAATATTTTAATATATATTTTAATATATACAAAAATAAATTATATTTTAAATAATATTTTCAGTATGAATAAAAATAAGAAATACAAATAAAAGTATAATTTACCTATTATTTTCAAGTTTAAGTAAATAATACAAAAGTATTTAAAATGTTTTCTATATTAGAAAAATTAAAATAAAATGCCAAATAAATGTAAAAAAATATGAAAATGTTTTTTGAACATTTTTTATGTTTGGAAATAAATAAACAAAATCAAAAATGAAAACAAAAATGAAAAAATATAATTATTCAAGAAATTGGGCCAGGGGGTGCAAAAATGAAAAAGAGGGTGTCAAAAGCAAACAGGCCAAGCCCAGCCCAAATCTTCATCTTCAACCTCCAGCACTTTGAAAAAATGCGCGCCTGTTATACAAACTTGGACATCCTGTATACGTGATCTATTGCAAAAACTCACAACATCAAACTTGTAGAGAATTTCAAGATGATTCCAACCATATAAAACATTAATCCTAACTCTCAAAGACCAGAGATAATTTCTCTGGCCCTAAAATCTGACCTAGTTTTTTCAACATGTTCATGGATGAAATTCTCCTAGCACACTTAATATAAATGAAAGATGAGCATATGTATGGCTTCCTAGCAATGAACACTACATTTTTTATTCACAAACCTAAGGCTAAATGTTCCTAAATAGAGAGATAGAAAGTGAAGAAAAACCTGTTTCAGTTAGAATCGTGTAGGGCAATGCAGTGCTTCTCAACAAGTTTTGAGGTGTCTGGTAGCTTAACTGAACTTCACTTGATCTTTTCCAATAGCTAGCTTGCCTTGAAAATCCTTGAATCAGCCTAGAGAACTCAACCTGCACAAGCTTGAAATGAAAATGGTGAACACTATAAATGGAGTTACAGTTCGTAATGGAGGTTTGGGATAGCTTGAGTGAGTTGAATGGAAGGTGTTTGAAGCAAAATGGGGCAAAATGCACGGGCCAAATGAGCTGGGGAACTCAAGTTGCAGCACCTGCCCTGTTTTGCCAAAGAAGTGTGATTTCTGGCTATGGGGTGTTTTGGGGCTCAAGCACTCGTGTTTCTGGCTCAAAGGGTTGTGTGTAAGATGTTTGAAATGTTTGTGTAAGTTCACAATGGCTGGTTTTCAAGTTCTCAAGTGTTTGGCAAGTTTTCTTGTTTTTGAAGCAAGAATGGGAAGTTGTGATTACAGGCCTGCACAAGCCATCAAATATGCTGCATACTTTTCTCTTGGCCCCTGCAATTTGTGAATTTGATTTGGCTTCTGAGATCTTGGCCCTATGCTCAAAGACCATGGTTTGACATGAAGCACACTTTTGCAAAAATGGAAATGTGCCTTTTACCATTTAGGGATTAGTTTTGTGTACAATGTCCAAATGACCAAGATAATGCATTAGCTCAATGGATTTGCATTAAATTATGGTGTGTGAAATGTTTTAGAGGCCTGCAAACTAGTACAAGGCATGCTGGTTTGAAAATGCAACTTGAGTGAACATGATTTTGCCATGGACACAAAGTGAGTTTTTGCCAACTTCAAGCATTCGATTCTTCCTAACCACAAATTTGTTTGAGGAGTTATTGGACAATTTGGAAAGCTTGAAACATGCTCTATAATCCATCTTTGAAATTAAACTTGAGACTCCAAGTGGAACTATGTGAAAAATGGCCAAGAAGATAGGTCAAAATCCTGCCTAAACTAGGGCAAAATTTCACTAAGTTAAAAGTTTTAGGGACCCTTGTTCCAAAAATCATAACTTGAGATACAAGTTTCCTTTGAGAAAACTTTGTGAATAAAAGTTGTATACTTTGTGGTGGACTACAACTTTCATGTTATAAGTTTTGTTTGAATCCATTTGCATCATGGTGAAAATGTCGGGCAAAGTTAGGGGGAAAAAAGAAAATTTCATAGCTTAGAAAAATTCTAAGTTATGAATTTTTTCAATTTCAAACCCTAATTTGCAATTTTGGGTTTCTTGATGAACAATTTTCATAATTTGACACATCTTGATGAAAAATGACCCTTGGCACTTGATTTTGACCAAAAAGTCAAAGTTTGACTTTTCAGTGTACAGTCAAATTTTGCTCAGTTGACTGAAAAAATTCATCTGTCAATCCCATGCATTTGAGATCTTTTGAACTTGTTGAATAGGTCAAGATGATGCCATTGAGCCCTTGAGTCCTTGGTTGAGCTTGAATTTCCCTTGGCTAGGTCAAAAAGTCAGAAGTTGCCTTTGTACAGTCAAAACCCTAAAAATGACCATTTTGCCCTTTTGGTGATCTGATCAAATTTATTGTGGAATTATGGTCCAAACTTGATCAAATGGTTCATATGAGTTCATAATGTTGATGTGGGTCAAAATCCATGAGGTTTGACTGTGAATTGGCCACAGTTGACTTTTTCACCAATACAGTTGATTTCTAGGTCAACTGTCCAATTGACTGGGCAAAAATTTGATTCAAGGCTTGAAACTTGGTATGGGAAATCTTGTGAGTCCAATATGAAGTATGAAATTTAATTTGAGCATTGAAGGTCCAAAAATCCCTGTGCAAACTCAAACCCTAATTTAGGTCATCAGTGCAAGGAGATGTCTTGAGCAGAGCAAACCCTAGCTTGATCTTGAGTTCCAAGAGCCTTGTGAGGGAAAATGTTGATAGAATGAGAGGGAAAATTTTGGGGTACAACAGTGTTATAAAGCACTAACTGATCGTAGAACCTTAGTTGACACAACTTAGACATTAGAAGTTAGCGAGATATCCGGCTTTGGTGTTGACGGATGTTGGTTGATACTCAATGCTACACTCATTGAGGTCGAACTCTCAGGATATTTCAGTCGCAAATCAGATGCTTGTGCTGAAACAATTCCTGAGAGAAATCGGGGATATTGAGACTCCTAGAACCCAATTAATTTCTTTTAGGACTGATTGAGCCAACTAAAACTTGAAGAGGGTACTTACCTAAAATTAAAGCTTTAACCTAAGGCCTTGTTTGTTTTGCTTGTGTATGATTAGATTTTTCGAACATAACATCATGCATCATAAAATTTATAGCTTTTCATTTCTACTAAACATTTCAAGGACCAAGGAATTTATCTTTGTTCTATTTTATAGACTATGGCCTCCTCTCGCAGAAACACTATCTGGGTCAACTTTGTAAGGGTGCCTCCTCAATTTAAAGAGTTAGTCTCTAAGGTTCCCGAAAGTTCTTCATTTATCAAGAGTCATGGTAGAATGCTCAGTTTGGTTACTCCATGTTTTGATGAAGATATGATGAGTGTCCTATTCCAGTTCTTTGACCTTGCACATCACTGCTTCACCTTTCCTGATTATCAGTTGGTACCCACTATGGAGAAGTTATCTCAATTATTGGGAGTACCTATCCTTGATCAGATTCCCTTCACCCGTTTAGAGGAAGCTTCAAAACCAAAAGTGATTAACAGAGGCCGTACATCTGAAGTGGTCCGACATTATATCCAACTAGGAAATAAGAAGCAGAGTCAAAGGTTTTTTGGCTAAATTTCTGATTAAGAAGGCTCATCTATTTCTGGATGTCATGAGTTTTTAGTATTTCGAATATATCTTGTCTCTTCTAATCTATGGGTTATGTAATACGGTGGGAGAATTGACTTCACTGTTTTGCATTTGATCGCAATTGTTGCGGATAGTAAGAGTCGCTAGTGACTTTTCTTTTATCCAATAAGGAAAGGGTTAAAAGAAAAGGAAAGACCTTTGAAATATTTTCTTGAGTTTGGGGGGGGGGGGGGGAGGGTAGATTATGAAAAGGGAAGGTGTTAGCACCCTTTTCATCCATAGTTATCTATGGGATCTTAGTTGCTTGCTGGATCACTTGAAAATTGGTTTGGTTGAAATGTGTTTGTGGTGGGTTTTGAAAGTATTTTTAAAAAGTGTCTTTGTTTAGGAAAACTTTGTAATGATTCTCATCTCTATAATAATGCATACAAAGTGTTGTACTTTTTGAAAATATTTCATGTTTTTTGAAAGTGTTTGGTGTGTTTGCAAAGATGTTTGTTTTTAAAGATGGATTGTGAACAAGCAATTAAGAACCTTCTACCTACTCAAAAGTCTTTTGTTCATTTCTCTCTTCCTTTGATATTGCTATCTCACCATTGATTGATAAGTAGACTTATATTCGGATGTAAAATCCTACTTTAAACTATTTCAACCTGGAAGCAGGTACAATAATATCAAAAAAAATGTGAAAGGAAATAACGCGCCCGAAATGAAAATAACGTCTAAAACTTAAAAGGAAAAATCTTTTTGTTTGTTTTTGATCATGGAAAGAAATCTAATTTAAAATCCTAAGTCTATTTAGTTTTAAATTAAAAAAAGGGTTAAAATAATTAATCAATTAATTTACAAAATTAATTTATTTGAGAAAATGCTAACCTAATACTTTTGTGATTTTTATCTGATTTTATAATTAAATAATAGAAAATAGGTTGGAATTAATAAACTAAAAGAAATAAAAATAAATAAATAAATGGGTCAGGCTGACTAGTAAACAGGGGGTGTAATTTGTGGAACGTAGGCCCGGATCGAAAAGAGGCCCAGGCTGCCTTTTAATCTAATGAGGGAGGTTGTTGAAAATGCACGGCGGACTGTACATCGAAGGCACTAGATCTCGATTGGCCAGCATCTGGAAGCAAGGGAATGATGGTGTATGGTGTACTCCTTTGATCTGGGAACACTAGATTTGCACAAAACTCGTTAGAAAAAAAAACAAAATCTTAGATATGGGTCGAATCATGTCTTAGATTTGACAGATCATGGACATATCATCCATTTCGAGCTACGATCCAGATTGTGCCCTGAACCTGGTAAATCCCTAATTCTGCATCTAATCTCTCCTGTAACACATTTAATCAAACATAAACATCAGCGGCAATAGTATATATGATCAATGTGAATTTAAATCATGTATTCTATGAGTTTGAGATCGAGGAATTTTTACCAAAAAACAGTGAGATCGGGTTGGAACTTCTTAAGGACTGAGAATGTCTCCTGGAATCTTCAGGAGAAGGATATGATGCTTGGTCTGGATGGAAACGGCCTGCAAATGTTGTTTCGAGTTTGACAATTTTGTTGAATCTTTTACAATTTTGTGGAGCTTTGATAGGCCATCTCCTCCCTCTTTGCTTCTGATTTAGTCTTGTATTTATAGGGGTGTAGTGATAAACAAATATGGCATGAATCAGCCATTAACCATGGCTTTGAAAGCAAAATCATCAGATTTGAAAAGTTGCCATTTTGAGATATTTCATGCCATTTTGGACTTTGAGTGAACCTGAACAGGTTATGGTTGGTGTTTTGCAAGAATTTGGGCTTCGAGCTAATCAGTCCAAGCCCAACAAGCTTCATCCCATTAGTTTTTCGTTTCGACTTGCATCTCCATTTCACATCAATTGATTCTTTCGACAAGCTCCCCAACTTTTTCTTTTTGATGGCTCTGAGTTCTAATTCGAATTGCTCAAGGCTTCATCATCATGGCTTCTTCTACTTAGTCACCATATGCATCGATTGTGTAATTTGGAAACCCCTCATATCCAATAATCCTAGTCGAACTCAGTTCTTGTTCCTTTCTATCTCCTTTCCTTCAATTCGACTAATTGAAGTATCACTTTGTTCATTTTGATTTTTTAAAGCTTCGTTATGTTCTTTTTGATCTCCTTTCCTTCAATTAGACCAATCGAAGTATCACCTCTTCCTTTTGTCTTGTCGAAGCTTCGCTTTGTTCTCTTCGATCTCCTTTCCTCCAATTCGACCAATCAAGATATTTCCTCTTCATCTTGACTTGTCGAAGCTTCGTTCTGTTCTTTTTGATCTCCTTTCCTTCAATTAGACCAATCGAAGTATCACCTTTTCCTTTTGACTTGTCAAAGCTTCATTTTGTTCTTTTCGATCTCCTTTCCTTCAATTCGACCAATCAAAGTATCTCCTCTTCCTCACTATGCTTGAAAAATATTGATCCAAAAAATCTAAGATGACTTATATTTGGCTTCGACCCTGTCCAAGCCGCATATGGTGCCTTTTTCAACCATATGCTTCGTTGGGCATCAAATTAGACTGCATACTGCTGTCGAAGTTGCTTCAGCCCAAAATCTTAGACATATTCTTAGCTTTCCACATACACCTCGTCATGTTCCATACACTTCTTTTCTTTCCTTCAGCTAAGCCATTATGCTTAGGCGTATAGGGTGCCATGGAAATCGCTCGAAGCTATTGCAAACCAAAAATCTTGGTGAAAAGTGAAACCCTAGTTGGAGGTTCATTGCTTAGGAGGAGAATTTGTCTGATGGATTCTTTGGTCAACCTTGAGCAATTAAAGACCTCAATGAGCATGTCTTGAGTAAAAATAGGAGGGCCAATTTTGGGGTGCAACACCATGTGACAAAAGTGAGCAGGGGGTGGAAGGTCAGCAAAAATGAAAGGCCCGTCAAAGGAGGCCCATGCGTTGGCTGAAACAAACAAAAATGAGAAAAAATATGTGAAAATTGCAAAATGGCTGCGCTGGGGCTTGAACCTACACCCTCTGCATAATATGTGTGTTGCCTTGCCACTAGGGTGGCTATACATCTGTTAACTTAAACAAAACCATAAATATATAATACGAAACACTTCCATGACCTATACTTCATCTTCAACCTCACGCCTAGCCAGACCATCTGCATCTTATTCATTTCTCAACCAAAATGAAAAATGTAAACATGAAACTTGTGGCAAATTTCGTCACGATTCCAGGAATGTAAGGCATTAAAACTATAAATCAAGAACAAGCATGAATTTCGAACGGTACCAAATTCTGAACTAATTTTTTCAGAGGTTCAAACTTAAAATTCCCTAAGCTCAGGAAATATAAATGAAAACTATGGACATGGTTAGCTTTAGGGAAATGATATCTACATTTTATCTTTGAAAGTAGAAGCCTAACAATGCCTACGTGAAGAGTTTGAAAATCAGAAAACTTACCTCCAAACTGAATTTCGTGTTTTGAGTTTGAGCAGCCTTCAAGGTGTTCTGATGATTGGGTTAGCTTCCTTGAACCTCCAGGAAGCAATTGCAAAGCTTACTTTATGCTGAAAGTTATTGAATCAAGCTGGAGAAGTCAATGTGCAATGCCCTATTTTTGAAAATGGAGGATGGTGCAAATTGCGTTACAATTTAAAAACAGGGCTGGGATAGCTTCTATATGTGTGTTAGAAGCTTTGTGGATGGTTTGGCCAATAAACGCATGAGGGGATTTGGAGATTGGATTCAAAAATCAGAAATGATAAGTTTTTGTGCTTGTGTTTCAATTTCTGGTTTAGGGGAGTTTGAGGGAGTTTGAGGGCTTGTAAAATCGTATCCTAAGTTGCATAAGAGTGTCTTAACATATAGGAAAAGGTTTGGAGGCTTGTAGAAATCATAAGTACATAATCACATGCTTGTGGATTTTGACTTGTTTTTGAAGCAACATGGACAAACATGGTTTTAAGGCAAGGTAGGATGGTTGAGCACTTTAAACATACTTTTCTGAGCTTATAGACTTAGTGTGTGCATAAGTAACAACTACAAAGCTCAAGGAGAGTGGACTTTGTGATTAAAGCCACTTTTCCAAAATGGGAGTATGAACTTTCTTCCATTAATGGCAATTTGGTTTGGATAATGCTTGAATCAATTGGATAATGTCTCAAACAGTTGTGTAAACCATTAATTATGGAGTGAAAAACAAGTTTAAATCTTGCAAAGAAAATATTATGCAACATGGGCTTGATATTTGAGTTCTTGCACATCACAAAATGACCTATAATTCAAGAATGAAACCCTAACTTCATCTCTTTGATTCTCTTAGCTCAAGAATTGATCTCAATGAGTTCTTGGACATTTTGGAAATCTTGTAACACCCCCTACAACCTTCATGTTGGACATTTTTGAAAATTCAATTTGGAACTAGGTGAAAAGTTTCCATGAAGTTAGGAAAAAATCTTCCTAACTAGGGCAAAATTTCACTAAGTGTTTTTAGTTTCATGAACGTGTCTTTATAAATTAATAACTTGAGATCCGAGAATTTCTAGAAAAATTACTGCCCTAAAATGTTTTATATCTCATTGATATCTACAACTTTAATGTTGGGAGTTTTCCTTGAATCATTTTGCATCATGGTGAAAATTTGGCACAAAGTTATGAAAAAAAGTAAATTTTCCAACACTTAGAAAAAAATTCTAAGTCTTGGAAATTTTGACTTTTCAAAATGAAATTTGACTTTTTGATTTCTTGATGAACAAACTTCATATTTTGACATGTCTTGATGAAATATGATTTTTGAAACTTGATTTTGATAAAAAAAAGTCATAGTTTGACTTTTCAGTGTATTAGTTGACTTTCTATCAATTGACTGAATTTCAACTATCAACCAATTGATCTTTGGAAGTGTTTTGAACCATACCATTAGGTTAAAATGATACATTTGAATCCTTGATATCATGTCTGAAACCAATAATTCATGTATTTGGTCAACAGTAAAAAATTAAGCCTCTTCAATCAAAACCCTAATTTTGACCATTTTGCCTTCTTGGTGATCTGATCAAATTTCTTGAGGAATTATGATCCAAACTTGATCAATTGACATATATGAGTTCAAAGTGTTGATATGGATAAAAAATTATGAAATTTGACTGTAAATTGACCACAATTGACTTTTCCCAATACAGTTGATTTTTGGTCAACTGATCAATCGATTGAGCAAAAATGTGATCCAAAGCTTGAAACTTGACATGAGCAATCTTGGGAGTCCAAAATGATCCATGAAAGTAAAATGAAGCATTAAAAGTTCAATTATCCTTGTACAAACTCAAACCCTAATTTTGAGTCATCAGTGCTTGAGGAGGTGTCTTGAGCTGATCAAACCTTGTGCAGTCTTGAATCAATGGAGATCTTGTGAGAGAATTCTTGAGAAATTTAGAGGGAAAATTTAGGGGTACAAAAGCTGCCCCTGCTCAATCTTCTTAAACCTAAAGAGTTATATTGGTGGGTCCTCCATTCGTGACTTGAAGGTGAAATATGATTGAACACTAGAGTGCCCAGAAATTTGCACTCAATGATGTATTGATCTGAAATGGGCTTATGGATGCCATTTGGAAAGATGATTGGTAGAAACTGGGAGAAATATCAGCATAAATCTTTAGTCGATTCGTGCTGAAAACTAGGTGTCTTGTCTGTCTTTGACTGGAAGAATCAATTCTGATCCATAAGAGGTCTTTGGATTAATGACTTTTTCTACAAGGAACAAAAGGAGTTAGCCGTATGCGAATGTATGCATGGTGTAATGACGTTTCTCAAAATAAATTATATTTATATTGTATGTATATGTTATGTATGTTATATGATGTGTGAATGCGGCATGTTGTCAAAGCGTACCCTTGACAGATAATAGGGAGCTTTGAGAAGTTAAATCTCGGACTACTGTTGGGGATGAAGAGTATGTGTGTGATACGGTGGGAGAGAACTGACGGTTTTTAGAAAGTTGGTTCGCGTTTTGCGTTTGTTTTCGCAAAATGTCGCGGTAAGCAAGAGTCGCCACCATCTTTTATTTCAACCAACAAGGAAAGAAAAAAAGCACAGAAAAATTCCTTTTTCGAGATGTTTCTCGGGTTCGGGGGGGTAGATTATAGAAAGGGAAGGTGTTAGCACCCTTTCTATCTGTGGTTATCCACGGGCTCTTAGGTACTTGCTCAGAGTGTTTTCAAAATTTGCTTTTCTTTGTGTTTGTGGGTTTGAAAAGAGTTTTGGTTTGAAAGGTGTAAGTGCGAAAAGTTTTATTTTGTTTTGAAAGAGCAAGTACTTAAGAACCATCTACCTACTAGAAGAAGGAATCAATCTGTACTAATGTCCTTTAGACAATGCTATCCCACTATGAATGAGTAGATAGCATCATCGTTGGAGTTTAAGGGTCAATTCGATTAGGGGACGTGCAATCACTAAAGCAATGTTAGGACGCCTTAGCGGTAACCCTAATGTCTTAGATCATTTTTCTGAGGCAACCGTTTCGAGGCAACTATGATCTTTGGACAAGAGGGCGACCTCTAAAACTTCTTATACTTAATGACCATGTTCGAAGGCAACCAAGCGAGGTGTACCCTAAGAGTGCGCATGTGCGAGTGTGTTATTTCGGTTAATTTTATCTTTGTACATGTCATGGGTGATCTATGTTGATTTTAGGTTTTGAACGATTAATCTTGTCATGCATTCCCTATTACCAAACATCTAACAATTTATAAGTTGCGGAAATTAAATTGCGGGAATTAAACTAACTATTACAAGGCGTCGGGTATTTACATCGCCAAAAGCAACCCTTGAAATTAAAAAGCGGAAAGTAAATAAAGCGATAAAAATATTCCTAATTATCTATTACATTCCGGGAACAAATATAATTATTGAATAAAATGGATCGCGTTCAGAAAATTAAATCGGGTGCGTTTTAGGGTTTTGACCCTTTAATTATTAAAGAAAAGATTTTTTTGGTTTATTTTGAATTAAAAAGAAATTACACTAAGTTAACAATTAAATTAATAAACTAATTAATTAATTAATGAAAATAATATTTTTTTTTGGATTTTTGATATTTAAAGAAATAAAAATAAATTTGATTAATTTTAATAAAACCTAATTGTCTAAATTAATTTTAATTATTGCAAAAGATATTAAAATTATTTCCTAATTAAATTAATAATTGTTAAAAAATAAAATATTGAAATTAAATTTATGAGCAAAATATTTTTGGGTTTTTAATTTTATGAGGAAAAAATGTGATTGGTTAGTTAGTAATAAAATAATAAAACAAAACAATTAAATAAAATAAAATAAAAGAAGAATGAGATAGAGAAACTCAGGGGGGGGGGGGGGGGGTCAGGCCCAATTTGGAAGTGAGAGTGGCAATTTTGTGGCCCATTTACACGCAGGCCTGGTGGACTTTTCTGATTCTCCACGCACCCTTTGACTTGATCCCACCATAGACCTTCATTCTGGACCACCAGATCTGGCCTGGGGCCATCTGGCAAGCATCTGAGTGAGGGAGTATGATATGTTGCACGCCTGGGATTGTATTGAATCACCTGAAGAAAAATAACACAAATGCATGGGGGGACCTGGGATTCGAACCCAGGTCCTGTGAGTCATTGCACAATGTTTCCACCACTCAACCAACGCGCTTCATTTGTATACCTATTGGACAATAATTATAATATATGGAAAAACAATAATATGCCAGAATTAAAAAAAAAAGCGCGAACATTTGAACTATCCAACCAGGGAGGGACACGTCTTCATCTTCTTCGTTCACCCTGGTTATTTACCTGCGGATTTATATCCGCAGCTAAATCCGTATAACATTCCAAAAATCAAACCTAGGCCATGAAAACGAACCCCAAGACCATGGTTCTATTCATCTGGGCATCCTGAGTACACATATACCATCCTTGGACCTTGATTTCTCCTGTACAAGAAAACCCCAAAAAAACAAACTACGAACCCTAGATTCGGCTAGGGGGTTACATGCCATATTAATGCAATCAAATAATGCAGAAAGCTTGTAAATTGAACAACCATCATGAATATGCCAATAATTTGTCAAAAAAATGCAACAACATGAGGATACGATTTCGAATGCAGGGCAGTTTTTTGAGAGACTTACAGCGCGATTGAGAGGGTGTGAGAGCTTGCTTTTGATTGTAGGAGGTTCAATGGATACCCAGCAATGGATTGGTGTTGAGATTTGCCCCTGAATTTGCCTCTATGCACGATTTCAGTTTCAAGCTTTTTGCCAATTTTTTCAAGTTTTCTTTTTGTGTTCTTGCAGCCTCTAGCCTCCAATTCGTGTGCCTTTCACTTGTATATGTAATAAGCAATGCATTAGGTCAACAATTTTGGACTTAATCCTTGTGCATTATTGCTTGGAGATTTGATTTGATCCTCCATTGAAAACTTGCTTATTTTGTCCAAAATCCAATCTTTTTGCAAATGGAATGGCTGATACGAGTTTGATCATGTCATTGATGATGATTAGGTCCTGAAAATAGAAAAATATCTCATGTAATCAATTTTGTGATTTTATTTGATTTAAATTGATTTAAAATGAATTAATTCAATAAAAAATCAAATAAAATAGAAAAATTAATAAATGGACACAAGGCTGAATCTAGGACACGTGTGGAGTGTGACAAGATCAAATCAAGTGGAAAAGAATGGGCCCCTTTGACAAAATTTGAAGTTTTGGGGATAGTTGACTTTTGGCAATTTTGCAAAAATTCCCAACTTCAACAATGCATAACTTCTTCAATTTTGAACTTTTGGAAGTGTTCTTGGACTTTTTAGAAAGCTTGAGATGTCCTATAACCGACCCTTTTCTTCTCATCTCATTTTGATATTCCATGCTAAAGTTATATGCTTTTGAAAAAAAGGTGTTTTTGTTGACTTTCAAAAATGACATATAATGTCCAAATTTGTAACTTTTTATGAGTGCATTTATTGATCTTAGGGTGTGAAGATGGATTGTAGGAAATTTCATCCTATTCAAAATGAGCTTTGGATGGGTCATTTCTCATAAAGTATGAGAACGTTATGCTTGGTCAAAGTTGAGTTGACTTTTCCTACAAAACCCTAATTTAGCAACTTTTGAGTTTTGATGAATTTTGAGCAATCCTTGATGAATCATGATCAACCCTTGATCAATTGATGAAATATCCTTCAAAATGAGAATTTTGGCAAAATAATCTTGAAGTTTGACTATTTGTAGGTCACAGTTGACTTTTGCCCCAGCACAGTCGATTTTTGGACCTCTTAAGCAATTGACTGACCAAACTTCCTCTGCAAAGCTTGAAATTTGACATGGATGAACTTGAGAACATATTAGGACATTGGAGATCACTTGAGGTCATTTGGATGCAAGGACATTGATGCAACACAAAACCCTAATTTGAGGCTGACTGCCTTAGGAGGTAGCTTGACTGTCCAACTCTTGAGCAATCTTGAGCAAACTTGGGGATTTTTCTTGCAACATTCTTGAGAAATATGAGAGGGAAAATTTTGGGGTACAACAGCTGCCCCTGTTCAATTTTCTTAAACCTGAGGATATAGATTGGCTTTCGGGCCTTTCGTGATCCGAAGGTGGAAGATGATTGAACACTAGAGTGCCCAGAAATTTGCACTCGCATGAAGTGGTTTCAGCATTGGGATGTCGGGAATGGGCTTACAGATGCCATTTGGAGACTGTTGATAGGTGGTCTGAACTTCGGCTGGAATACAAATCAGGGAGATCTTATCGTTGATTTGACTGAACCAGAGGAGGTCTTGGATTAACTTTGACTGGATCGGCATCAGGAAAATCTTCGAATCGATTTAACTGGACCAGACAAGAGTCTTGGAATAACTTCAACTGGAATACGAATCAGGGAGATCTTATCGGCGATCTAACTGAACCAGAGAAGGTCTTGGATTAACTTTGACTGGATCGGCATCAGAAAAATCTTCGAATTGATTTAACTGGACCAGACAAGAGTCATGGAATAACTTCAACTGGAATATGAATCAGGGAGATATTCGCGGAAATCTGACTGAACCAGAGGAGGTTTTGGATTATCTTTGACTGGATCGGCATTAGAAAAATCTTCGAATCGATTTAACTGGACCAGACAAAAGTCTTGGAATAACTTCCACTGGCATACGAATCAGGGAGATCTTATCGGTGATCTGACTGAACCAGAGGAAGTCTTGGATTAACTTTGACTGGATCGTCATCAGAAAAATCTTCGAACCGATTTAACTGGACCAGATAAGAGTCTTGGAATAACTTCAACTGGCATACGAGTCAGGGAGATCTTATCAGCGATCTGACTGAACCAGAGGAGGTCTTGGATTAACTTTGACTGGATCGATATCAGAAAAATCTTTGAATCAATTTAATTGGACCAGACAAGAGTCTTGGAATAACTTCAACTGGCATACGAATCAGGGAGATCTTATCGGTGATCTGACTGAACCAGAGGAAGTCTTGGATTAACTTTGATTGGATCGGCATCAGAAAAATCTTCGAATCGATTTAATTGGACCAGACAAGAGTCTTGGAATAACTTTAACTGGTATACGAATCAGGGAGATCTTATCGGCGATCTGACTGAACTAGAGGAGGTCTTGGATTAACTTTGACTGGATCGGCATCAGGAAAATCTCCGAATCGATTTAACTGGACCAGACAAGAGTCTTGGAATAACTTCAACTGGCATACGAATCAGGGAGATCTTATCGGCTATCTGACTGAACCAGAGGAAGTCTTGGATTAACTTTGACTGGATCGGCATCAGAAAAATCTTCGAATCGATTTAACTGGACCAGACAAGAGTCTTGGAATAACTTCAACTGGCATACGAATCAGGGAGATCTTATCGGCGATCTGACTGAACCAGAGGAAGTCTTTTGATATAGCTGAGAATTTAAGTGGATCTTTCCTGAAAAGTGAAGGTCAGTCATATGCAATGCATGATATGGATCAAGAAATGATGTTCTCAACATAAATGAGATTGTATGGTATGATGCGTATATGCATGTATCATGATGTATGGAAATGTAATGTTTTAGCTAGGGAAAATAAATCCCGGATAGCTGCTGGAGGCAAGAGTTGAATTCTTCGCTTCCGCTGGGGATGGTGAACGAAGGTGATTGCGAGAATAAACCTGCAGGAGAAGATAACTTCGTTGGGGAATAAACTGATGAGGAGATTACTCTGTGGGGGAAGAGATGCTCTGCTGAGGATTCCACTGATAAATTTCGTCGGGATGAATTATCGTTGCTGGTGATATTGAATATGTTGAGGATTGAATTCCTGTTTGTGAAAGGAGAGAACTCCGCTGGGGATAATATTTCAGTTGCAACTTGCTGGGGATAACCCTATTAGGCTTTTGTGGGGATAATCCTTTGAATTCGGCTGGGGAGATTTATTTTTATACTCCGCTGGGGGTAAACTTCCAGAGTCTACTGGGGCCTGATGCTTCAACTCTGTTGGGGAAGCTTTTTCAGATTGCACTGGGCAAATTTTAACTCCACTGGGGGTATCTTGTATTCTGCCGGGGAACATTCTTATACTCTTCCAGGGAATATTAAGGTTGTCGGGGATATCAAGCCTTTTTAGTGCTGATGTTATATCAACTCTGCTTGGGGAGAGTATTGCTGATTCGTTCATAGTTTCAAGTCTCAGCTGGGGGAGAGCTACCATTACTGCCTTACTCTACGGGGAATGAAGGTATCTTAGCCATATTCTTCAGTTGAATCTACCTTTGTACCTGGTGAGCAGAGCAACTGTACAGTTTGGACAATTTTTATTGCCCCTGTTTCTGATGTTACCTGTAATCGTCTTTTGTTTCGCATGTAAATATTCATAAGCAGCAATTAATGTCAAATGCATATATCAAAAATGAACATTGGACCTTTTTTTTTGCAAATCAAAACAGATAAAGAAAAAACAGTTTGAAATTTGTCTGAAAATGAATTTGTATTGATTTTGAACTTTGGCCTGTAAATAGGCGTTTTGTACAAGAGGCTGACATCCTAGTAAGAGAACGCCTCTGAACAGATAAAATCTACACGAATTGTGAAAAACAAAACAACTATGTGAACAATCCCACTGGGTTCCAACTCTGTTATTGTCTTTATGTCCTCGAGCATCTCATCACTTTGCTACTGGTTGAAGATGAATCAGATTGATTAGTGTCGTCCGAGCTTGATAGTTGATACTGAAGTCTGGATGCAAGGTGATCCAATGAGACATAGTGTTACGCTTTGATCCCTAATTTTTGCCTGGACTGCCCTTACGGGTTTTCAGTCCACCGGGATACCCTTTTTTGCCCAAGCCGCCTTTTCAGGTTTTCGACTTGCCGGGTGTACAGATTTTTTCATTTTCATCCCTTATTTTTTCCCGAACCCTTTTGGTTCGCCGGGAAGCCCTTATTTTTGCCTAGGCCAGTCAACCTAGCAGGTCTTTGATTATGCGTAGTATCTTTTCACTATGTCTGCATTGACGGGGTGAGGAAGGTCATCACCATCCATGGTGGTTAGAATCATAGCTCCTCCTGAGAAAATGTTCTTAACCACAAATGTCCCTTCGTAAGTAGGGGTCCATTTGCCCCTGGGATCACATTGAGGTAAGATAATGCGCTTGATAACCAGATCCCCAACTTGATACTCTTGTCGTCTAACTTTCTTGTTAAATGCCTTGATCATCCGTTTTTGGTACGTCTGACCATGACAAATAGAAGTAAGTCTCTTTTCGTCGATTAGGTTCAGCTGATCAAGTCGGGTCTGAATCCAGTCATCTTCACTCAAACCTACATCCTTCATGATCCGAAGAGAGGGTATCTGAACTTCAATGGGAAAGAATGCCTCCATACGATATACCAAGGAATAGGGTGTTTCCCATGTTGACGTTCGCGCTGAGGTACGGTACCCATGAAGAGCAAATGGTAACATCTCGTGCCAATCTTTGTATGTCACAGTCATCTTCTGCACAATCTTCTTAATGTTCTTATTAGCCGCTTTGATATCCCCATTCATCTTCGGCCGGTAGGGAGAAGAGTTATGATGCTGTATCTTGAATTGCTCGCAGAGCTTAGTGATCATCTTGTTGTTGAGATTGGTACCATTATCCGTAATGATCCTCTCTGGTACACCGTATCGACATATCAGATTTTGTTGAATAAACCGTGCCACGACGTTCTTGGTTACAGTAGCAAAGGAAGCTGCTTCAACCCACTTCGTAAAGTAATCAATAGCTACCAGGATGAAACGATGCCCGTTCGATGCTGTAGGTCTGATCTCGCCGATCATATCAATGCCCCACATTGCAAAAGGCCAAGGTGCCGTCAAGACATTCAGAGGAACTGGAGGTATGTGCACCTTATCAGCATAGACTTGACATTTGTGACATGTCCGAGAATGCTGATAAAAGTCGACTTCCATTGTGGACCAATAATATCCTGCCCGTAGGATCTTCTTTGCCATGGTGTTTCCACTGGAATGAGTTCCGAAAGTACCTTCATGTAACTCTGCCATGATCCTTTATGCCTCGGTCTTATCCATACATCGCAGTAAGGTTGAATCATGGTTTCGCTTGTAAAGAATTCCATTGCTGATGAAGAACTTTGCTGTGAACCTTCTCAGAAACTTCTTGTCATTAACAGATGCACCCTTGGGGTATTCCTGAACCTCAAGGTATCTCTTCACCTCATGAAACCAGGGTTTATCTGCTACCTCTTCAGTCTCAATATCACAACAATGTGCCGGTTCGTCCAGTTTTTCAATGATGATCCGGGGAGCTTCGTTGTCCCAATTTACCTTGAACATAGAAGACATCATAGCCAGTGCGTCCGCCAACTGATTATCCTCTCTAGGGAAGTGTTCAAAGGTTATATCTTCGAAATGGGGAAGTAACGTTAACACATACTCCCTATAAGGAATAAGATTTGGGTGTTTCGTATCCGACTCTCCTTTGATCTGACTGATCACGAGAGTGGAATCTCCGAAAACACTTAGAAACTTAATCCTTAGGTCAATTGCTGCTCGAAGACCCAAAATGCACGCTTCATACTCCGCCATATTGTTGGTGCAGTTGAAACATAGTCGGGCGGTGAATGGAGTATGAGAGCCTTTAAGAGATATGATCACGGCGCCAATGCCATTGCCCAAAGCATTTGAAGCTCCATCAAAGTACATAGACCATCAGGATCCTTCCTCAGGTCCTTCATCCGGTCCAGGTGTCTCACAGTCAGTTACCAACATGATATTCTCATCCGGAAATTCAAAGTTCATAGATTGGTAATCATCCAATGCCTGATGTGCCAAATGGTCTGCCAACACACTTCCCTTAATTGCTTTTTGGGTCGTATATTGGATGTCATACTCAGTCAAGATCATCTTCCATCTTGCTATTCTTCCGGACAAGGCAGGCTTTTCGAAGATATACTTGATTGGATCCATATTTGATATCAACAGAGTAGTGTGAGTCAACATATACTGTCTCAGCCGGCGAGTAGCCCATGCCAAAGCGCAACAAGTTTTCTCGAGCAGTGAGTATCGGGTCTCACAGTCGGTAAACTTTTTGCTAAGGTAATAAATAGCATGCTCTTTTCGGCCAGACTCGTCATGCTGACCCAGCACACACCCCATTGAGTTATCGAGTACTTTCAAGTATAAGATCAGAGGTCTCCCTTCAACTGGTGGCATCAGAATAGGTGGCTCTTGGAGATACTCTTTGATCCTTTCGAAAGCGGCCTGGCATTCAGCGTTCCATCGTACCACTTGATCTTTCTTCAGTAACTTGAAGATTGGCTCACAAGTAGCAGTCAGGTGTGAGATGAATCGGGAAATGTAGTTCAGTCGTCCCAGGAAGCCTCTGACTTCTTTCTCTATTCTGGGAGCTGGCATCTCCTGTATGGCTTTCACCTTTGCAGGATCCACTTGAATACCTTTATCGCTTACGACGAAACCCAGTAACTTACCGGATCTCACCCCGAATGTGCACTTGTTTGGGTTTAGCCTCAGCTTGTACAATTTCAACCTGTCAAACAGCTTCTGCAGATGGTCAAGGTGTTCCTCCTCAGTCTGGGATCTTGCAATCATGTCGTCGACGTATACCTCAATCTCATGATGGATCATGTCATGAAACAAAGCAACCATGGCACGCTGATACGTTGCCCCAGCGTTCTTCAGTCCAAAAGGCATGACCTTGTAGCAAAAGGTACCCCACTGAGTAACAAAGGTTGTCTTCTCCATGTCTTCGGGAGCCATTTTAATCTGGTTATAACCAGAGAAACCATCCATAAAGGAGAATACCTTGTGTTGAGCGGTGTTGTCAACCAGAACGTCGATATGAGGTAGAGGAAAATCATCCTTGGGGCTTGCTCTATTCAGATCCCTATAGTCAACACACATTCGAACCTTACCATCCTTCTTCGGCACAGGAACCACATTGGCACCCACTGAGGGTAAGAAGTAACTGCTAGAAAACCGGCGTCAAACTGTTTCATAACTTCAGCCTTGATTTTCTCAAACATATTTGGGCGCATTCAACGGACTTTTTGTTTCATGGGAGGACAATCTTCCTTGGTAGGTAGGCGATGAACCACAATATCAGTATCCAACCCAGACATATCTTCGTAAGACCAGGCAAAGATTTCAACATAGGCCTGGAGCATCTAAATCAACCATTGTTTCACACTAAGCTCCAGGTTTGCACCAATCTTGACCTCTTTCTTTTCTGTCTCTGTACCCAGATTCACTGATTCCACAGGTTCTTCGTGCAGCTGAATGACCCTCTCTTCTTGGAGTAACAGTCTTGCAAGTTCACCAGGAACTTCGCAATCATCTTCGTCTTCGGCTAAGTTGATCGGATTTTCGAAGTCATAACTGGCAGTAGTAGAGTCGTTACCAGTGAGATCCAGAGTAGATGTAGACCTGTATATGTGAGTGTGTGTAAAATAGTTGTTTTGCAATATATATTAAAAGAAAAATAAGGAGCGCAAGATTTGAAATGCAAGAAACGTCCAATGCTTTTATTAATGATATATGAAAATGACACACATAAAGCCCTCACAAATGAAGCCACAGTGCCCCGGGTAAGACACGGGCCATAAAGTTTCAAACATTGTCTGTTACAAATTCAAAACAAAAAGTTTCATTACTGAGTAACAAAATAAATAGGGATGAAGTCCTTTGCTGTCCAGTTTCTTGGTCCACCTTCGGTCGTAGGATAGATCCAAATGTCGAACTCAGACTCTTCCACATCGTCTTCAAAGGCATTCACTCCCGAGTTGCTGATGAACACGGGAGGTCTTCTGATTCGTGCATTCTGAACAGCCCTTTGAGTTTCTTTCTCAATAACAGCCCGGGAATCCTTAAAGGAAGCCATCTTTATAGGAGAATCTTCAACAACAATCTCAGTTGACGCCAGCGTCTGGGGAACCTCTTCAAAATGCTGAAATGGGGTCTCGATGAACTCCCCATCCATCTCTACATATCGGAAAGAGTTGAGGTGGCTCACCATGTACTCCTCCTCTCCTTGTACTGTCACAATCTTCCCTTTGACTGGGTACTTCAGCTTCTGGTGGAGCATTGAGGTTACGGCCCCAGCTTTGTGGATCCATGGACGACCCAGTAAACAAGAATAAGATGGCCGAATGTCCATCACATAGAATGTAAAATTGAAAACCTGAGAACCAACCTTAATCGGGATATCAACTTCTCTGTGCACCATCCTCTTAGACCCATCAAAGGCCCTGACGACAATGTTGCTTGGTTTCAACTCCAACCCTTCACAGTCTAACCGGTCTAGAGCTTTCTTAGGCAAGACGTTCAACGAGGAACCAGTATCCACTAATACATGAGAAATAGTAGTGCCCATGCATTCAATGGAGATATGCAGGGCATCGTTGTGATTCTTCCCCTTAACAGTCAAGTCGGCGTCGGAGAAACCCAACCCATTATCAGCAGTCAGATTGGCCACGCAATCTTTAAACTGATCAGCTGATGTCTCTTGTGGTACGTGTGTAGTCTTCAGAAATGTAATCAGAGTCTTGGCATAGGCCTCTGATCATAGAAACAGTGATAACATAGATATCTTGGACGGGGTTTGCCCCAGCTGTACAACTACATTGTAGTCACTCTTTTTGATGATTTTCAGAATCTCTTCCATCTCTTGTTTAGAAGCTTCAACAGTAATCGTCTTTGGTGCCTCCGTCTAGGCAGGCTCATTGGTGATCCCTTTGCCCCGAGTGTTAGATGACTCGGCGACAGGGGTAAGAATAGGAACTTGAATAGGAATAGCAGCAGGTACACTGGCAGGTGTAACAAGAACAAGTTTTCGGGCAGTTGGTGGAGAGATATCAGGTGAGAAAAGTCTTCCGTTGCGGGTGACTTTAGCAGGTCCAACAATATTGCTGATGTCAGTATCAACATCCAACTCTTGCTTAACTCTATGAAAGTAAACATCAGCCCCATAGTGCCAAGGGACAGCTTTATCAGAGGTGTAGGGGATAGGCCCAGGAATAATGATGATCACAGGTGCGATTCTTGGAACAGATGTAATCCTAACAAGCTTTCTCGAGGAATCCTTGGAAGAATTTTAGAAAATGGTAATGATGGCAACTTCTTCAGTAGGAACCAAAGGAACAACAGTCTTCTCAAATAGAATTTCTTTACTATCCATCAGGCGTTGGACACCTGATTTCAAAAGATGGCAATCGGTAGGTAGAACAGAACACATACGGCAACCTTCGTCACAGCCCGGAAATAAACCGGCTAGCAAAAGGTTCTTCTTCATAGTTATCAAAGGGTTAATAATGTCATTCACAGAAACCACAAACGAATCTTCATCTATAGAATTCACTCCATGCTTGGGCATAGGAGTAGCCACAACATTAGGCCTTTCGGGCGCCTCGAACTCAATCTCCTTCGCATCAATTAAGTCCTGTATCTTATTCTTCAAAGACCAATAATCATCTGTATTATGCCCCGGGCTATCAGAGTGAAAAGCACAGCGGGCATTAGGGTTATACTTTGGTGAGGTTGTATTTGGATTCTTCGTGGCTTCCCTTGGAATCACTAGGTTGGTTTTCAGTAACTGTGGCAGAATCTGAGACAAAGTCATGCTGAGACAGGTGAATTGCCTTCGAAGTTTCTCGTCCTTTTGTTGATTGTTGTGTTAAGGAGCACCAGCAGGTCTTGAAATAACAACCGCATTAACAACTTGGCGGTGTTCAGGTCTATTCTATCTTTTCGAACTGTAGACAACACTGGACTCTTTCTTAAAGGGATTCTTCTTGGTGCTTGATGAAGCACCCTTTTGTATCTTACCGGCCTTAATACCAGCCTCAATCCTCTCACCGGTCATGATTAGCTCCGTAAACCCAGATGAAGAGCTTCCAATCAGATGGTTGAAAATGGACCAGATAAGGTCCCCAGAAACATATCCACAAGCTCCCGATCATCCAAGGGTGGTTGCACTCTTCCGGCGAGGTCCCTCCACTTCTGAGCATAATCTTTGAAACCTTCACCCATTCCCATTGACATACCCTGGAGTTGGGTACGCGTGGGAACGAGGTCAGAATTGTATTGGTACTTCCTGTACAAAGCAGTAGCAAAATCCTCCCAACTGCAGATACTGACTCCATCCAACTGGTAAAACCATTCAAGCTGAGTCCCTGAGAGACTGTCTTGAAAGAAGTGGATCCATAGGTTCTTATCAGCAGTGTACGGCTGAATCTTCCTTACATATGACCGGAGGTGCAGCTTCGGACAAGAAACTCCGTCATACTTAGCAAAGGCTGGTGCCTTGAACTTGTGGGGAATCACCACCCCAGATGATAGACCCAGATCACCAAAGTCCAGACCAGGCACTTTCTGAACTTCCATCGCACTCAACCGGTCTTCCAGTTGTTTGTACCTATCCTCGGCCGGAGGATACTGGTCTTCGTCGAAGTCCGTCTCGTTGTCAGAGACCACAGGGCTAGGAGCCCTTCTTTCCTCTTGATTATCTTTCCCTCCAGATGAGGTGGTCAAATCAACTTCATCCCGTAGCCTGTTTCCAAACCTATGACCTATGTTAAACAGGACTATCCTCTTCTTCTTCTTCTTCTTCTTCTTCTCTTTCAGAATCAGGGTCTTCAGATCTTGCTGACCCTTAACTAGATTCATGAACAACTCCTGGAATTGGGCATTCTGGGCCTGTAGAGCTTTGATTGCTTGCTCGATTGATGGTTCAGCAGACATGATGAGTGCTGGAAAAAATAGTGAAGAAGATAAGAGACCTGTAATGGGTACCTGTTATGAAGTGCATGGGATGAAATGTGTATGACATGATTTCAAAGACAATCGAGAGATTCAAATTCGTAAACGAGAAATGAAACACACTTTTATTAGATAAACCTTGAAATTCAAATTGTTCAACAAATTGCCTTTAAGGCGTTACAAGAAAGGAAATAATGAAAATTAAATAGAACTGGAAAGGAAATAAACAAAGGAAAATCAGTGTTCCCATGGTCTCTTCTTGTCGGTGCAGACATAGTCATTGATAATTCGCTCGTTCTCCAACTGCCTAGTCAACTTCTGGATCTTCTGTTCTTGCTCGTTAAACTTTTCTCGGTAGGAATCCTGTTCTTCTCTCAGCTGCATCCAAGACCTTTTCAGTTCCCCAATGCCAGTGGGCATGTCAGGATGGAGGATGGTAGGAAGAACCCCCTCTTCATTAGCAACTTCAAAAATGATAGGCAGGATGGCTTCATATGGCATACCCAGCTTTTAGGCACGGATACGAACCCATCTGAGATATGGCTCCATTGGAAGAGAAGTCTTTGGACCCAGCTCATGTGGATCAGATCTGTGAACTCTATCCCAAGCCCTTATGAATCTACGGTGTTGCTCGTCGCTATCCCCTTGAAAATCAAAGATGATACTAGGCATTAACAGCTCATGAGGTCCTTCTCTTCTGGCACGCCCAAATTGACGTAAGGCCAAGCACGGGTTATAATAAATTCCTCCATTGGTTCCTATCAGGGGAACATTGGGGTATTCCCCATAGCGATCGATAACGACCACCTCGTCCATACCTTTAAGAGTCCAAATGATGTCATCGTGAGAGAGAGACATAACCTTATAAGCCCAGCCCATGCCTTCTTTGTACTTCAACATTGATTTAGGGAGGTGCGAAATAAACCACCTCGCCAATAATGGAGCACAGCACATCAAGGTTCCCCGCTTTCGGGTTGTACGAGCATAAAGTTGATGAAGGATGTCACCCAAGAGGGTGGATACAGGATTATGAGAGATGAAGATTTTCATCGCATTCACATCAACAAAGGAGTCAGGATTCAAAAACAATACCAAGCCGTATATTAGAAGAGCCAGAATATCTTCGAATTCCTTGAAGTCTAGACTATCCCAGAAATAATTAGCCTTACCAACCAAGAACTTAGTCAGAAAGCCCTTTGCTCCACTTCTAGTCTCTCAATTATCCATTACCTCATCCTTTGTCATATGAAGGGATGAAGCAATCTCTTATGGCCTAAGGATCTTCTTCCAACCAGTAAACGGGGTCTGCTCCAGAATAGAGATACCGAGCAGATCAGAGAACTCTTCTAAGGTGGGAACCAACTGGTAGTCCTGAAAAGTAAAGCAATGGTACAGTGGATCATAGAATTGGACCAAAACACTCATCATCTGCTCGTCCAATTTGGAGGTGACCAAACTGAGAAGATACCCATGTCTTCTGATGAAGGAGGTAGTATCAGGAATCTTTGCAACCAACTCTTTAAGCATGGTAGGAACCTGGACAAAGTTGATCCGGATGGTGTTCCTACGCATGGGCATCATGACCTACAAACCAGAACAAAGATGAATCCCTCCTGTCTTTGAAATAGGTTAGTCCAATGCAAGATGTATGCAATGTTATGATGTCATGATGTCATGATAGAAAGCACATCACAAGTATCCACGAATAACAAACATGGTAAAGGCACACAAGTCACACAGTGAGCCCTTAGATTTCAGGCTGGCAAGGAGCTTAGATACTACCCTCTTTCAGTTCAGTTGGTTTAAACCTGTCCTAAAAATGGTAATCGGGTTCTAGAGGATCTCAATATCACTGACTACCCTCGATTGGTCATAATTCCAGTTTAGCAACCTTTTCTTGCGGTCGGAATCATCGCGAGAGTTTAGTCTCAATGAGTGTAGCATACTGCTACTGTTCTATGGCCAAGTTGGTCAATTTAAAGGTTCTAAGGTCATTTTATGCTTAATGACCCCTTAGAAGACCCATATTCTCCTCGTTCCAACACAAGGAATATCGGTATAGACTAAAGTGCCACACCAACGTAGCTACTGCTTCAACCGTATCGGTCTACGTCGTACAGTTCCCTCAAAATTTATTGCTACTTACCTAAAAGGTATCCCCCAGATCCGGGTTAGGATCTATAGTAACTCCGATACAAGCCCACAAACATAAATCATACAAAGCAAACAATTGAAAACATAATGATCTAATCTTAAGGTACACCCCACTTATTAATATCCCCAGCAGAGTCGCCAGTTCTGTGATACGGTGGGAGAGAACTGACTGTTTTTGGAATGCTGGTTCGCATTTTGCGTTTGTTTTCGCAAAATGTCGTGGTAAGCAAGAGTCGCCATCGTCTTTTATTTCATCCAACAAGGAAAGGAAAAAAGCACAAAAAAATTCCTTTTTCGAGATGTTTCTCGGGTTCGAGGGGTAGATTATAGAAAGGGAAGGTGTTAGCACCCTTTCTATCTGTGGTTATCCACGGGCTCTTAGGTACTTGCTCAGAGTGTTTTCAAAATTTGCTTTTCTTTGTGTTTGTGGGTTTGAAAAGAGTTTTGGTTTGAAAAGTGTAAGTGCGAAAAGTTTTATTTTATTTTGAAAGAGCAAGTACTTAAGAACCATCTACCTACTCGAAGAAGGAATCAATCTGTACTAATGTCCTTTAGACAATGTTATCCCACTATGAATGAGTAGGTAGCATCGTCGTTGGAGTTTAAGGGTTAATTCGATTAGGGGACATGCGGTCACTAAAGCAATGTTAGGACGCCTTAGCGGTAACTCTAATGTCTTAGATCATTTTTCCGAGGCAACCGTTTCGAGGCAACTATGATCTTTGGACAAGAGGGCGACCTCTAAAACTTCCTATACTTAATGACCACGTTCGAAGGCAACCAAACGAGGTGTACCCTAAGAGTGCGCATGTGCGAGTGTGTTATTTCGGTTAATTTTATCTTTGTACATGTCATGGGTGATCTATGTTTATTTTAGGTTTTGAACGATTAATCTTGTCATGCATTCCCTATTACCAAACATCTAACAGTTTATAAGTTGCGGAAATTAAACTAACTATTACAAGGCGTCGGGTATTTACATCGCCAAAAGCAACCCTTGAAATTAAAATGCGGAAAGTAAATAAAGCGATAAAAATATTCCTAATTATCTATTACATTCCGGGAACAAATACAATTATTGAATAAAATGGATCGCGTGCGGAAAATTAAAGCGGGCGCGTTTTAGGGTTTTGACCCTTTAATTATTAAAGAAAAGATTTTTTTTGGTTTATTTTGAATTAAAAATAAATTACACTAAGTTAACAATTAAATTAATAAACTAATTAATTAATTAATGAAAATAATATTTTTTTTTGGATTTTTGATATTTAAAGAAATAAAAATAAATTTGATTAATGTTAATAAAACCTAATTGTCTAAATTAATTTTAATTATTGCAAAAGATATTAAAATTATTTCCTAATTAAACTAAATTAATTGAATTAATAATTGTTAAAAAATAAAATATTGAAATTAAATTTATGAGCAAAATATTTTTGGGTTTTTAATTTTATGAGGAAAAAAATGTGATTGGTTAGTTAGTAATAAAATAATAAAACAAAAAAATAAAATAAAATAAAATAAAATAAGAATGAGATAGAGAAACTCAGGGGGGGGGGGGGGGGGGGTCAGGCCCAATTTGGAGGTGAGAGTGGCAATTTTGTGGCCCATTTACACGCAGGCCTGGTGGACTTTTCTGATTCTCCACGCGCTCTTTGACTTGATCCCACTATAGACCTTCATTCTGGACCACCAAATCTGGCCTGGGGCCATCTGGCAAGCATCTGAGTGAGGGAGTATGATATGTTGCACGCCTGGGATTATATTGAATCACCTGAAGAAAAATAACACAAATGCATGGGGGGGCCTGGGATTCGAACCCAGGTCCTGTGAGTCATTGCACAACGTTTCCACCACTCAACCAACGCGCTTCATTTGTATACCTATTGGACAATAATTATAATATAGGGAAAAACAATAATATGCCAGAATTAAAACAAAAACGCGCGAACATTTGAACTATCCAACCAGGGAGGGCCACGTCTTCATCTTCTTCGTTCACCCTGGTTATTTACCTGTGGATTTATATCTGCATCTAAATCCGTATGATATTCCAAAAATCAAACCTAGGCCATGAAAATGAACCCCAAGACCATGGTTCTATTCGTATGGGCATCCTGAGTACACCTATACCATCCTTGGACCTTGATTTCGCCTGTACAAGAAAACCCCAAAAAAACAAACTACGAACCCTAGATTCGGCTAGGGGGTTACAGGCCATATTAATGCAATCAAATAATGCAGAAAGCTTGTAAATTGAACAACCATCATGAATATGCCAATAATTTGTCAAAAAAATGCAACAACATGAGGATACGATTTTGAATGCAGGGCGGTTTTTTGAGAGACTTACAGCGCGATTGAGAGGGTGTGAGAGCTTGCTTTTGATTGCAGGAGGTTCAATGGATACCCAACAATGGATTGGTGTTGAGATTTTCCCCTGAATTTGCCTCTATGCACGATTTCAGTTTCAAGCTTTTTGCCAATTTTTTCAAGTTCACTTTTGGTGTTCTTGCAGCCTCTAGCCTCCAATTCGTGTGCCTTTCACTTGTATATGTAATAAGCAATGCATTAGGTCAACAATTTTAGACTGAATCCTTGTGCATTATGGCTTGGAGATTTTATTTGATCCTCCATTGAAAACTTGCTTATTTTGTCCAAAATCCAATCTTTTTGCACATGGAATGGCTGATACGAGTTTGATCATGTTATTGATGATGATTAGGTCCTGAAAATAGAAAAAGATCGCATGTAATCAAGTTTTGTGATTTTATTTGATTTAAATTGATTTAAAATGAATTAATTCAATAAAAAATCAAATAAAATAGAAAAATTAATAAATGGACACAAGGCTGAATCTAGGACACGTGTGGAGTTTGACAAGATCAAATCAAGTGGGGTAGAATGGGCCCCTTTGACAAAATTTGAAGTTTTGGGGATAGTTGACTTTTGGCAATTTTGCAAAAATTCCCAACTTCAACAATGCATAACTTCTTCAATTTTGAACTTTTGTAAGTGTTCTTGGAGTTTTTAGAAAGATTGAGATGTCCTCTAACCAACCCTTTTGGTTGAATCTCATTTTGATATTCCATGCTCAAGTTATAAGCTTTGGAGAAAAGGTGTTTTTGTTGACTTTGAAAAATGACCTATAATGTCCAAATTTGTAACTTTTTATGAGTGCATTTCTTGATATTGGGGTGTGAAGATGGATTGTAGAAAATTGCATCCTATTCAAAATAAGATTTGGATGGGTCATTTCTCATAAAGTATGAGAAAGTTATGCTTGGTCAAAGTTGAGTTGACTTTTCCTATAAAACCCTAATTTAGCAACTTTTGAGTTTTGATGAATTTTGAGCAATCCTTGATGAATCATAATCAACCCTTGATCAAATGATGAAATATCCTTCAAAATGAGAATGTTGGCAAAAAAATCTTGAAGTTTGACTATTTGTAGGTCACAGTTTACTTTTGCCCTAGCACAGTCGATTTTTGGACCTCTTGAGCAATTGACTGACCAAACTTCCTCTGTAAAGCTTGAAATTTGACATGGATGAACTTGAGAACATATTAGGACATTGGGGAGCACTTTAGATCATTTGGATGCAAGGACCTTGATGCAACACAAAACCCTAATTTGAGGCTGACTGCCTTAGGAGGTAGCTTGATTGTCCAACTCTTGAGCAATCTTGAGCAAACTTGGGGATTTTTCTTGCAACATTCTTGAGAAATATGAGAGGGAAAATTTTTGGGTACAACAATGTGTATCTTAATACTTTTCTAACAATGCTTCCGTTGGGGATTCCTGCTTTGTTGAGAAGAAACTCTGCTAAGGATTATTGACTTTGCTCGAGAAGACTCTATGGAGAATGTTGATTTCTACTTGGGAACCATAATTCAGGAGTTTTAGTTATCCATTGCTCTGGTGGGGAATTATCTCTTGAAAGTTAGCTTTTATCTGGTCGGATTCCAGGATTCACCACAACTTGCTGGGGATAAAAAAGTTAAATGTTATTTGGTCGGATTCTAGGGTTTGCAGCAATTCATTGTGATAGTGGCAAACTCTACCAGGGAAGAGGAGTTTTATTGGTGATCTGTAAGAAATAAATTATTATCTGGTCGGGTCCAGGTTTCAGCAACTTAAATTGTTAACTGGTCGGGTCCAGGATTTGCAGTAGATAGAGAAGTTAAGTTACTATATGGTCGGGTCCAGGCTCTAGCCACTTGAAATTGAGGTTTACTATTATCCGATCGGGTCCAGTCTTCAGCAATTTGAACTTGAGATCAAATGTTATCTGGTCGGGTCCAGGTTTCAGTAACTCAAACTGTTAACTGGTCAGGTCTAGGCTCTGCAGTTGAAGGAGTTAAACTAATATTTGGTTGGGTCCAGGCTTTAGCAACTAAATTTGAGATTTGCTGTTATCTGGTCGGGTCCAGGTTTTAGAAATTGGAGTGGTTATCTGGTCGGGTACAGGCTTTAGAATTTTAAATGGTTAACTGGTATCTGGTCGGGTCCAGGCTTAAATTGTTGACTGGTCAGGTCTAGGGTTAAGCAATTTTAGAAGTTAAACTAATATCAGGTCGGGTTCAGGCATTAGTAACTTGGAATTGAGATTTACTGTTATTTGGTCGGGTCCAGTCTTCACAGTAAGTTGAGAGTGGGATGAAGTTAAACTAGTATCTGGTCGGGTCTAGGCTTCATAGTAACTTTCTTGAAAGGATGAAGTTGACAGTTATTTGGTCGGGTTCCAGGCTTTACATCAACTTCCAAAGATAGAAATGACTTTGTTGATGACTTCACTAGGAATTAGGGGTTGCGGTCCCTTGATTTGTAATAGTCTGCGAGGCAAACTCAAGTTGGGGAATCTGTAGTTTGTTGGGGAAATAAACCCCGTTGAAGAGGATATTTGACGAACTGCTGGGGAGGATATTTTTTAGGAAGAATTCCATAAGGCTTCCTTTTAAGACCAACTCAGCTTGGGAGAGGATCTTCCGGGGATTGAAACTCTGGCTGGGGATTTTATGAATCCAAATTTGTAGGGATAATGTTATTAAAATAACTCTGGGGATATCTCAAATGTATTTAAGGAGATGCTTGTCACTGTTTTTAAGCATACATTTATTAAAAGTTTAATCATGTTCATATGCACATGTTCATTCAATTTTAGTCATTGGACGCTTTTTCACTTAAAATATAAAAGACAGAAAGTTTGCACTTCAAAGTATATTTGTATTGATGTTTTGACCATGAATAGGCGTTTTTGTACAAAGAGACCGAGATCGTAGTAAGAAGAAATCGTTGAAAGAATGGAAAGAATACAAAGTGACAACAAAAATAATAGCCATGTGTGATCGGTGGGAATAGAACTGACTGTTTTGGAATGCTGGTTCGCGAAATGTCGCGGTAAGCAAGAGTCGCCACCGTCTTTTATTTTCTCCAACAAGGAAAGGACAAAAGCACAGCAAAATTCCTTTTCGAGATGTTTCTCGGTTCGGGAGGTAGATTATAGAAAGGGAAGGGGTTAGCACCATTTTTATCCGTGGTTATCCACGGGCTCTTAGGTACTTGCTCATTATGTTTTCAAAAAGTTTTGCTTTTCTTGTGTTTGTGGGTTTTGAAAAGAGTTTTGTTTGAAAACTTCGATTTAACTCTTGTATCAGTCCTCAAGAGTGTACGAAGTGTTATTTGAAAACTTTTATCAGAAAAGTGTAGGTGCGAAAAGTATTTTTGTTTTGAAAGAGCAAGTATCTAAGAACTCTACCTACTCAAAAGAAATTAAGCTGTGTAAATGTCCTTTAGACAGTACTATCCCACTATTGAGAAGTAGGTAGCACCGTCGGTGGAGTTATTCAGGTTAATTCGATTATAGGGAGATGTGGTCACCAAAGCAATAGTAGGACGCCTTAGCGGTAACCCTAATGTCCTAGATCCTTTTCATCTGAGGCAACCGTTTGGAGGTAACTTAGATCTTTAGACAGGAGGGCGACCTCTAAAACACCCTATACTCAATGACCACGTCGAGGCAACTAAGTGAGGCGTACCCTAGGAGTGGCATGTGCGAGTGTGTCGGGTTTCAGTTTAGATTATCTTTGCACATGTTATTGTGAGCTACGATTGATTTTAATTTTCAGGCAAGTCTTGTCATGCATAGCCTAGTTAACATACATCTAGCAGTTTAAATATTGCGGAAAATAAATCTACGCTATTACAAGGCGTCGAGTATTTACATCGCCAAAAACAAACCCTTTGAAAAATAAATTGCGGAAAATTAAAGAAAGCGATAAAAAGTCCTAATTAACGCTATTACATCCTCGGAGCAATTACATAAATATGGATCAAAAATTAATCAAGAATAATCGCACGCGAGAAAAATTGAGTCGGAAAAGTCCTTAGGGTTTTGACCCTTTTTGAGAAAGAAAGAAGTTTTTATGATTCTTTGCATTTTATTAAATTAAACCTAAACTAATGAATTAATTAAATAAAAAGAAATACTTTTTTTTTGGGTTTTTTAATTTTTTAAGGAAATAAAAATAAAAGGATTAAAATTTATCAAAAACCCTAATTCTACATTGATTTTATTTATTGTGAAAAAAGTTAAAAATAACCTAATTAAAACTAAACAAATTATATTAATATTTATTTACAAAAATAATAAATTAAGGGTGAAATTAATAAATAATAATAAATATTATATTTTGGTTTTTTGATTTTATTATGAAAATAAATTAATTTGTTAGTTAATAATTAATTAGGAATTAAATTTAAATAAGTAAAAAATAATAAAAGAAAAATAAAAAGGAAAACTCAGGGGGTTTGGGCCAGCTTTGGAGGTGCATTTGCAATTTTGTGGCCCATTATGCTTTTCAGCCACGTTGACCTTTGGGATCAGCTATGCATGTGTTGACTGAGAATTATGATGGTCCTTCAATTTTGACCATTGGATCCACGCTTGCAGACATCTGGCACGTTAATAACTGGAGGTGTATGATGGACCTCACCATGAAACCTGCATGTGATTATGTGAAGGAAAAATAGAATAAGCATTTTGGGGGGACCTGGGATTCGAACCCAGGTCCCAATGGACTATGCACGCGCGCTTCCACCAATTGGGCTAACCTGCTTAATTGTTAATGATTTATCTATCAAATAATATATTAGAAACAAAACCTGATTCCTGGAAATAAAAAAGAGGCGCGATATTCAAACGGACCAACGGGAGGGAGACGCGTCAGCGTCTTCTTCGTTGAGCGCTGGTTTTTTACCTACGGATTTTTATCCGCAGGAAGTTCCGTAGGTTCTTCCTAAAATTGTCCCTAGGCTGCAAAAATTCCATCCAAGCCCATGGTTATGATCGTCCATGTCCCCTGAGTCCATCCATGCTCATGATTTGTTCTAATTTTACCTGGAAACAAAATACCTAAAACGCAAGATCATGAACCCTAGAATCTGGCATCACGATTCAGGACATAAAAACAAAATTGGCTATTACAGTTATGTTAGAAATCAAGCAATGAACATGAATATGCCAACGTTTTGAAGAAAAAATGCAAGAATTGAGAGTTTCGGTTTCATGTTCAGGGGCCAGTTCACGAGGACTTACAGCGCCGTTCAGGGGGTCTTTGGACGTGGTACTGATCGTTTTGGCTTCAGTGGATAGCAAGGAAGAAGGCTACGTGCTCCTTTTAGTCTGACAATGCCTGCAATACCGTTCTTGATCTCACACTTTTTTCAAGAATTTTGCAATTTGCTTTGGCCGTTTTTAGCAATCCTTAGTGTGTGTCCTTTGTTGGTACTGCTTGCTTATGTATATGAGAACAAATTTAGGTCAAAAGTTGGGCCTTGATCCATGTATATGGGAGAATTAGGTTTACACTTTCCCACCATTGTTATCCTTTCCAAAAATAGGTCAAATCGTAGATTTTGTGCACAAATAAGCCCTAGCACGTATTGGTTGGTTGGCACATGATATATGAAAGTTGTACAAATCACAAAGATACTATTCCATTGATTTTTAGATTTTATTTGAATTAATATAGATTTAAAATGAATTAAATCAATAAAAATTAAATAAAATAGAAAAATAAATGTTTAATCCTGAAATTAAGCATGGGACACGTGTGTGGCATGACAAGGCTGAATCAAGTGGAAGAAAGTGGGCCCTTTTGTCAAAAATTGAAGTTTTAAGGATAGTTGACTTTTGCAAATTCATAAAAATTTCCCAACTTATCCAATGCACAACTTGCTCAATTTTGATCATATGACCATGTTCTTGGACATTTTGGAAATCTCTTGAAGTCCTCTAACCAATGCCTTTGGTCCCATGTCATTTGGATTTACCAATCTCAAGTTATGGCCTTTGAATCAAAGTACATTTTTGTTGACTTTTGAATTTGACCTATAATGTAGAAATTGATAACTTTTTGTGAGAGCATTTATTGAACTTGGAGTGTGAAGATGGATTGTAGGAAATTGCATCCCCTTCAAAATGAGCATTGGATGGGATTTTTCTGATGAACCATGAAAAAGTTATGCCCTGGTCAAGATACAGTTGACTTTTCTACTGTCCAAAAATAGTAACTTTTGCACCTTTGATGATTTTTGAGCTATGCTTGTGGAATCATGATCAAGACTTGATCAAATGATGATTGTGAACTCAAAATAAGATGTTGACCAAAAAATATGACTTTTGACTGCAAAATGACCATTTTGCCCTTGCAGTTGACTGTAGATCAAATAGAGCTTTTGACTGTGCAAATTGACACTGTGAGTCTTGAAACTTGGCATGTAGATGCTTGAGAATGTATATAGGCCTATGAGACTTGATTGAGCCATTGAAAACCTCAAATTCCTTGAAAGAACCAAAACCCTAATTTCAACTGTCTTAGGAGGTATTTGGATTATGCAATCCTTGAGCAATCTTGAGCAGTTTGAGGATTATTCTTGACAAATCTTGAAGAATATGGGAGGGAAAATTTTGGGGTACAAAAGTTGCCCCTGTTCAATCTTCTTAAACCTGGGGATGTAGATTGGCTTGCGTGCCTTTCGTGATCCGAAGGTGGAAGATGATTGAACACTAAAGTGCCCAGAAATTTGCACTTGCATGGTGTAGTATCAGCAATGTGATGTCGGGAATGGGCTTACAGATGCCATCTGGAGACTGTTGGTAGAAGGATGGGCTTATAGATGCCATCTGGAAGTGATTGCTGGACTGTATCTATAAGCTGGAACTGGGTGATTGTTAGAATTGTGTCCGCACCTGGAGCGCATCTGAAACGTATTTGAAAGAGTGATAGAATGACATCCGAATCTGGATCGTATCTGGACTTTATTTGGAAGAGTGACAGAATAACATCCGAATATGGATCGTATCTGGACTGTATCCTGAATGAATCTGGAATAAGTATCAGAATGTCGCCATGTCTGGATCTCATCTGAACTGTCTCTGGAAGGAATCTGGAATAAGAAATAGAATAGCATCCGGGTCTGGAACATCTCTAAGCTGTCTTTAGAAGTTTGAATCTGAATAAGCAATAGAATAGCATCCGGGTCTGGAACATCTCTAAGCTGTCTCTGAAAGGAAATCTGAATAAGCAATAGAATAGCATCTGGGTCTAGAACATCTCTAAGCTGCCTTTAGAAGTTTGAATCTGAATAAGCAATAGAATAGCATCCGGGTCTGGAACATCTCTAAGCTGTCTCTGAAAGGAAATCTGAATAAGCAATAGAATAGCATCCGTGTCTGGAGCATCTCTAAGCTGTCTCTGAAAGGAAATTTGGAATAAGTATCGGAATGTCGCCATGCTCGGGTCACATCTGAACTATCTCTAGCAGGAAATCTGGAATAAGTATCAGAATGTCGCCACGCCTGGGTCACATCTGAACTATCTCTAGAAGGAAATCTGGAATAAGTATCGGAATATCTCCATGCCTGGGTCACATCTGAACTATCTCTAGAAGGAAATCTGGAATAAGTATCGGAATATCGCCATGCCTGGGTCACATCTGAACTATCTCTAGAAGGAAATATGGAATAAGTATCGGAATGTCGCCACCTCTGGGTCACATCTGAACTATCTCTAGAAGGAAATCTGGAATAAGTATCGGAATGTCGCCAAATCTGGGTCACATCTGAACTATCTCTAGAAGGAAATCTGGAATAAGTATCGGAATGTCGCCAAATCTGGGTCACATCTGAACTATCTCTAGAAGGAAATCTGAAATAAGTATCGGAATGTCTCCAAATCTGGGTCACATCTGAACTATCTCTAGAAGGAAATTTGGAATAAGTATCGGAATGTCACCAAATCTAGGTCACATCTGAACTATCACTAGAAGGAAATCTAGAATAAGTATCGGAATGTCGCCAAATCTGGGTCACATCTGAACTATCTCTAGAAGGAAATCTGGAATAAGTATCGGAATGTCGCCAAATCTGGGCCACATCTGAACTATCTCTAGAAGGAAATCTGGAATAAGTATTGGAATGTCGCCAAATCTGGGTTACATCTGAACTATCTCTAGCAGGAAATCTGGAATAAGTATCAGAATGTCGCCAAATCTGGGTCACATCTGAACTATCTCTAGAAGGAAATCTGGAATAAGTATCGGAATGTCGCCAAATCTGGGTCACATCTAAACTATCTCTAGAAGGAAATCTGGAATAAGTATCGGAATGTCGCCAAATCTGGGTCACATCTGAACTATCTCTAGAAGGAAATCTGGAATAAGTATCGGAATTTCGCCAAATCTGGGTCACATCTGAACTATCTCTAGAAGGGATGATGATCTTTGTCTGTTGATTGATCTTTCCTGAAAAGGTAAAGAGTTAGTTGTATGCAATGTCATGATGTATGAAATGCATGATGTCATGATGTTCTCAAAAATAACTGAGATTGTGTCGTATGCACTTTGTCATGCATGAAATGTGAAATGTTTATGAATGTATTTTCGTCTGGGAAAATAAATCCTTGACAAACGCCGGGGAATTTGTTAAATCCTGGGCTGATGTTGAAGAGTAGAGTTCTTCGTCTCCGCTGAGGATGATGAACGAAGATGATTGTAAGAATAAACCTGTAGGAGAAGATGGCTCTGTTGGGGAATAAACCTGGTGAAGAGATTACTCTGCGGGGAAATACTCTGTGGGGAAGAGATGTTCTGCTGAGATTTTAATAATAACTCCGCTGGGGATTCCGTTGATAAGCTCTATTGGGGATTTTGATGAACTCCGCTGGGGATAATCTTTCTGTTGCAACTTGTTGAGGATAACCCAGTTAGACTCTGGTGGGGATAACCTTTTGAATTTGGCTGAGGAGATGCATTTGTATTCTGCAGGGGACAAGCTTCCAGAATCTACTGGGGAGATGATTCAACTCTGATGGGGAAGCTTTTTAGACTGCGCTGGGAAATGGTTCCACTGGGGGTATCTTGTATTGCGCCGGGGAACCATCTTATATTTCTGTTGAGGAATATTAAGACTGCCGGGGATGCTTGCTGAGGAATATTTGTATGCTCCGCTAGGGAATATTAAGATCTTCTGGGGATACCCAACTTTTCCAGGACTGATGGTAGACCAACTCTGCTTCGGGAAGAGTATTGCTGACTTGCTGGGGATACTGTGCCTTCTTAGGGTTGATGGGAGACCAACTCTGCTTGGGGAGAGTATTTGCTGAATCTTTCGTAGTTGCAAGTCTCAGTGGGGGATAGCTACCATTACTGTCTTACTCCGCGGGGAGTGAAGGTATCTTGGTCATACTCTTAAACTGAATCTACCTTGTACCTGGTGGACAGAGTAGCTTGTACAGTTCGGACAATTCTTATTGCCCCAGTTTCTGTGGGAGAAGAAGGCCTATGAGGTGCTTGATAATTGTCGATTGACAAATCTTCTTTTGGCAAGTGACGAGATGACGAGACATAGTCGTACGCTTTGATCCTTAACTTTTTCCTGGACCGCCCTTTCGGGTTTTCAGTCGATCGGGATACCCTTTTTTTCCCAAGCTGCCTTTTCAGGTTTTCGACTTGCCGGGTGTACAGATTTTTCATTTTCATCCCTTATTTTTGCCCGAACCCATTTGGTTCGTCGGGAAGCCCTTATTTTTGCCTAGGCCAGTCGACCTAGCGGGTCTTTGATTATGCGTAGTACTTTTTTCGACTATGTCCATGCTCTCAGGATGTAGGGAGGTGCCATTGTTGATAGTGTTGTATTACCATACTACCGAAAGATCTTCGTTTGATCATGCAAGATTCGTTGCGGGAATCCATGTTCAATGCCCCAAGTGATTCAGACGGAGATCTGCCCCTGGCTATTTGGCATTTTGAGAGATTCCTTGAATCTTGACTTGACTGTCCCAGATGATAGACAGTGATCATGATGTGCCCCTTGGATTGGAAGTGTTTCTTCCACTTGAGATGACTCTTTTTATTGAGAAGGTTTTCTGTCCACTAGATATTCGTCGTGCGAATTTCTCTGCTATTGAACAAATAGTCATATGCAAACAATATTATTTTAAAAATGCAAAGCTTATGTCTGTTTTGAAGTTTTTGAAAGTGCAATTTTCAATAAAACAAGTGAATTTTTTGTAAAATGTGATGTTAACCCAAGATTTTACAGCGAGCCCTCAGGAGTCAGGATACCTTTTGTAACAGTATGCTTTCGAACTAACCCATGCTTCAGCTAGGACTTTTTAAGGGTTATAATGTGGCCTGGTTCACGGTTTAAGAAACAAAGGATAAAGGCTCAAATTTTATTTGTACCCACCCATTCTTTGTGATGTTCTTCAACCCTAACCTCAGCTAATTGTGCGTTAGATCTTGTTTGAGTCTTTGCTCTGATATTCCGGTGATGGTTCGGATACTGACAATTTATTTTGAATAGGAAGTCATTTTTTTTGAGAGTTTGTAGGACCTCTTTCTTTTTTGATTTTATTGTCCCTATCTTTTTGCCTGAACTGTTTCTTTTTGTATTTACAGTCAGCGGGATGCCCCAGTTTTTGTAAGTCTCCTTCATAGGTTTTGACTTATTGGGCTTTTGTTTTTGAAAGACAACGACTGCCTGTCTTGACGATTATAGGGAGCCATCACTGTTTTTTTTGTTTCGGAAGGACTCCTTTGATGTCGTTCGTTGGGCACCTGGATCAACTGAGAGAACTACCCTGCCCCAGGTTATAATTAAGGGTTTTAATTTTTGCGTGAAAATAAAAAACTCCAACTTCTTTGGCTCAAAGGGGTTGACTAGGGATTATCTTCCTTATAACTCCACTGTTTAGGATTTGAAACAATGCCTGTACCTCATCAGCGGGGTCTATTCAAAAGCATACTATAAAGATCGTGGTATCGTTTTCGTCATCCTCCCTCAAAAGGTTTAGAATTTTTTTCGAGAGTTGATCATCACAAAAAATGAAAGAAATTTGAATATAGTGAATACGAATGGATTGATTCAAAACAGACATATGCGATGCATTAATAAAATAAAAAAGTTTGCCATGACAATAATTGTTTGAATAAGCAAAGAAAAATACACTTGAAAATTCAAATAAAACAAAAGCCTTCAATGATTTGGTATAGGAGCAGTGATTATGTTTGGAGTCTCTGGAGGGTCAAACTGGATTTCTTTGGCATCAATCATGTCTTGGACCTTATTCTTCAGGGCCCAACAGTTGTTTGTGTCATGTCCCGGACTGTCAGAGTGGTATACACACCTTTCATTGGGATGATAAGTAGGAGCGGAAGTGTTTGGATTCCGGAGAGGAGCCCTTAATGTAATCAGCCCTGCCTTCAACATTTGCTGTAGTGCTTGAGTCAGTGACATGTTGATCTTAGTGAATTTTCTTTTAGGTGTGACCTCCTTACGTTCTTTGCTGAGCAGGCGTAGGATTAGAGATCAAGATTTCTCCTACGCGTGGGTCATGACGACTCTTTTGACCATACACAACATTGGACTCTTTCTTCCCATTGTAAGGCTTTTTCTGAACATCAGAAGGTGTATCTTCTTGAATCTTCCCGCTTTTGATGCCAGCTTCAATTCTTTCACCGGTCAAGTTAACGTCTGTGAACTCGGCTGAAGAATTTCCAATCAAATGGTTGAAGAATGGACCAGACAGGGTCCCCAAGAACATATCAACAAGCTCACGATCAGTTAAAGGTGGTTGCACCCTTCTGGCAAGGTCTCTCCATTTTTTGGCGTACTCTTTAAATCCTTCACCCGTCCCTAGTGACATACCCTGGAGTTTGGTATGCGTAGGAGCGAGGTCGGAATTATACTGATACTGCTTATAGAACGCAGTAGCCAAATCCTCCCAGTTACGAATGCTGGCTCCATCCAGCTGATAGAACCACTCCAGTTGAGTCCCTGAAAGACTGTCCTGGAAGAAATGAATCCACAAATTCTTGTCAGCGGTGTAAGGCTGGATCTTCCTTACATATGACCGGAGGTGCAGCTTTGGGCAGGAGGCTCCTTCATATTTGGCAAAGGCAGGTGCCTTGAATTTATGAGGAATCACCACCCCAGAGGATAAGCCTAGGTCTCTGAAGTCCAGACCGGGAACCTTCTGTATTTCCATGGCGCTCAAACGGTCTTCCATCTGTTTGTACTTATCCTCAGCAGGAGGATACTGTTCTTCATCATAATCCGTCTTGTTGTCGGAGACTACGGGGCTAGGAACCCTTTCCTCTTGTGGATTGTCTTTCCCTACAGATGAAGTAGTCAGATCAACCTCATTCTGCAGTCCATTTCCAAACCTGCGTCCAACGTTCAACAAGACGGTCCTCTTCTTCTTCTTCTTCCTCTCTTTCAGAATCAGAGTCTTCAAATCCTGTTGACCCTGGGCTAGGCTCATAACCAACTCTTGGAACTGGGCATTCTGGGCCTGGAGGGCCTTGATAGCTTGTTCGGTGGAAGGTTCAGTAGACATGATGGTTGCTAAAATAAACAGCGAAGAAGATGAGTGGCCTGTAAAGGGGTACCTGTTATGCAATGATATGTATGATATATGTATGCAATGTTTTCAAGGATCTCGTGGGGTAAACAAAGAGACTTGTTAGAAATTGAATTTTGCAGCTTGATTGAAGGAACTTCATGTTTCTGAGAATCCTTCTTCAAGAGTCAGGCTCACCATATCGAGTGGGTCATAGCCCCTGACTCAAGTTATCATGTTTTGATCTTCAAACAACCTGGGCTAGAGGAAAATAAATCTTCTTTGCCCCTTGCTAGACAGTTGGTTCATCATGACCTGCATCACAAACCTTTGAGATCCTTGAAACGGGTTAGCCCTTATGCAGGATGTATGCGATGTTATGATGTTATGATGTCATGATGTCATGGTAAAGGCACACCACAAGTATTCACAAAAGGCAAACATGGTAAAGGCACACAAGTCACACCAGACAGCCCTTAGAGTTTAGGCCAGCATGAAGTTTAGGTACTACCCTCTTGAAGTTAGTTGGCTCAAAACCTGTCCTATGAATAGTAACCGGGTTCTAAGGAGCTCAATATCATTGGATTGTTTTCTATGTTCACTGTTTTGATTTAGCCACTTAACTGGCGACTAAAATATTCCAAGAAAACAATCCTCAATGAGTGTAGTATCGAGTATCTACCAACTTCGGACTGCACCAAAGTCGGTCATCTCACTACCCCTAAAGAGGCCAGGATGGTCAAGTAAGGTTCTAAGGTCAGTTGATGCTTCACGAAACCACGCGGCGGCCCCGTACTCTCCTTGACTTGACTCAAGGGTTACGGTACTCACCAAAGTGCCACATCAACGTAGCAACTGCTTCAACCATGTCGGTATACCCCGCACAATTCCCTCACAGTTTGTTGCTACTTCTAAAAGGGTATCCCCAGATCCGGGTTAGGATCTATAAAACTCGGACACATGCCCACAATATTAAAGCATTCAAGGCATACAATTGAAAACATGGTGATCTAATCCTAAGGTACACCTCACTTATTTAGAGTCTCCAGCAGAGTCGCTAGTTCTGTGATCGGTGGGAATAGAACTGGCTGTTTTGGAATGCTGGTTCGCAAAATGTCGCGGTAAGCAAGAGTCGCCACCGTCTTTTATTTTCTCCAACAAGGAAAGGACAAAAACACAGCAAAATTCCTTTTTGAGATGTTTCTCGGTTCGGGAGGTAGATTATAGAAAGGGAAGGGGTTAGCACCCTTTCTATCCGTGGTTATCCACGGGCTCTTAGGTACTTGCTCACTATGTTTTCAAAAAGTTTTTCTTTTCTTGTGTTTGTGTGTTTTGAAAAGAGTTTTGTTTGAAAACTTCGATTTAACTCTTGTATCAGTCCTCAAGAGTGTACGAAGTGTTGTTTGAAAACTTTTGTCAGAAAAGTGTAGGTGCGAAAAGTATTTTTGTTTTGAAAGAGCAAGTATCTAAGAACTCTACCTACTCAAAAGAAATTAAGCTGTGTAAATGTCCTTTAGACAATACTATCCCACTATTGAGAAGTAGGTAGCACCGTCGGCAGAGTTATTCGGGTCAATTCGATTATAGGGACATGTGGTCACCAAAGCAATAGTAGGACGCCTTAGCGGTAACCCTAATGTCCTAGATCCTTTTCATCTGAGGCAACCGTTTCGAGGCAACTTAGATCTTTAGACAGGAGGGCGACCTCTAAAACACCCTATACTCAATGACCACGTCGAGGCAACCAAGTGAGGCGTACCCTAGGAGTGGCATGTGCGAGTGTGTCAGGTTTCAGTTTAGATTATCTTTGCACATGTTATTGTGAGCTACGATTGATTTTAATTTTCAGGCAAGTCTTGTCATGCATAGCCTAGTTAACATACATCTAGCAGTTTAAATATTGCGGAAAATAAATCTACGCTATTACAAGGCGTCGGGTATTTACATCGCCAAAAACAAACCCTTTGAAAAATAAATTGCGGAAAATTAAAGAAAGCGATAAAAAGTCATAATTTACGCTATTACATCCTCGGAGCAATTACATAAATATGGATCAAAAATTAATCAAGAATAATCGCACGCGAGAAAAATTGAGTCGGAAAAGTCCTTAGGGTTTTGACCCTTTTTGAGAAAGAAAGAAGTTTTTATGATTCTTTGCATTTTATTAAATTAAACCTAAACTAATGAATTAATTAAATAAAAAGAAATACTTTTTTTTTGGGTTTTTTAATGTTTTAAGGAAATAAAAATAAAAGGATTAAAATTTATCAAAAACCCTAATTCTACATTGATTTTATTTATTGTGAAAAAAGTTAAAAATAAACCTAATTAAAACTAAACAAATTATATTAATATTTATTTACAAAAATAATTAATTAAGGGTGAAATTAATAATTAATAAATAATAATAATAAATATTATATTTTGGTTTTCTGATTTTATTATGAAAATAAATTAATTTGTTAGTTAATAATTAATTAGGAATTAAATTTAAATAAGTAAAAAATAATGAAAGAAAAATAAAAAGGCAAACTCAGGGGGTTTGGGCCAGCTTTGGAGGTGCATTTGCAATTTTGTGGCCCATTATGCTTTTCAGCCACGTTGACCTTTGGGATCAGCTATGCATGTGTTGACTGAGAATTATGATGGTCCTTCAATTTTGACCATTGGATCCACGCTTGCAGACATCTGGCACGTTAATAACTGGAGGTATATGATGAACCTCACCATGAAACCTGCATGTGATTATGTGAACGAAAAATAGAATAAGCATTTTGGGGGGACCTGGGATTCGAACCCAGGTCCCAATGGACTATGCACGCGCGCTTCCACCAATTGGGCTAACCTGCTTAATTGTTAATGATTTATATATCAAATAATATATTAGAAACAAAACCTGATTCCTGGAAATAAAAAAAAAAGAGGCGCGCTATTCAAACGGACCAACGGGAGGGAGACGCGTCAGCGTCTTCTTCGTTGAGCGCTGGTTTTTTACCTACGGATTTTTATCCGCAGGAAGTTCCGTAGGTTCTTCCTAAAATTGTCCCTAGGCTGCAAAAATTCCATCCAAGCCCATGGTTATAATCGTCCATGTCCCCTGAGTCCATCCATGCTCATGATTTGTTCTAATTTTACCTGGAAACAAAATACCTAAAACGCAAGATCATGAACCCTAGAATCGGGCATCACGATTCAGGGCATAAAAACAAAATTGGCTATTGCAGTTATGTTAGAAATCAAGTAATGAACATGAATATGCCAACGTTTTGAAGAAAAAATGCAAGAATTGAGAGTTTTGGTTTCGTGTTCAGGGGATAGTTCACGAGGACTTACAGCGCCGTTCAGGGGGTCTTTGGACGTGGTACTTATCGTTTTGGCTTCAGTGGATAGCAAGGAAGAAGGCTACGTGCTCCTTTTAGTCTGACAACGCCTGCAATACCGTTCTTGATCTCACACTTTTTTCAAGAATTTTGCAATTTGCTTTGGCCGTTTTTAGCAATCCTTAGCGTGTGTCCTTTGTTGGTACTGCTTGCTTATGTATATGAGAACAAATTTAGGTCAAAAGCTGGGCCTTGATCCATGTATATGGGAGAATTAGGTTTACACTTTCCCACCATTGTTATCCTTTCCAAAAATAGGTCAAATCTTAGATTTTGTGCACAAATAAGCCCTAGCACGTATTGGTTGGTTGGCACATGATATATGAAAGTTGTACAAATCACAAAGATACTATTCCATTGATTTTTAGATTTTATTTGAATTAATATAGATTTAAAATGAATTAAATCAATAAAAATTAAATAAAATAGAAAAATAAATGTTTAATCCTGAAATTAAGCATGGGACACGTGTGTGGCATGACAAGGCTGAATCAAGTGGAAGAAAGTGGGCCCTTTTGTCAAAAATTGAAGTTTTAAGGATAGTTGACTTTTGCAAATTCATAAAAATTTCCCAACTTCTCCAATGCACAACTTGCTCAATTTTGATCATATGACCATGTTCTTAGACATTTTGGAAAGCTCTTGAAGTCCTATAACCAATGCCTTTGGTCCCATGTCATTTGGATTTACCAATATCAAGTTATGGCCTTTGACTCAAAGTGCATTTTTGTTGACTTTTGAATTTGACCTATAATGTAGAAATTGATAACTTTTTGTGAGAGCATTTATTGAACTTGGAGTGTGAAGATGGATTGTAGGAAATTGCATCCCCTTCAAAATGAGCATTGGATGGGATTTTTCTGATGAACCATGAAAAAGTTATGCCCTGGTCAAGATACAGTTGACTTTTCTACTGTCCAAAAATAGTAACTTTTGCACCTTTGATGATTTTTGAGCTATGCTTGTGGAATCATGATCAAGACTTGATCAAATGATGATTGTGAACTAAAAATTAGATGTTGACCAAAAAATCTGACTTTTGACTGCAAAATGACCATTTTGCCCTTGCAGTTGACTGTAGATCAAATGGAGCTTTTGACTGTGCAAATTGACACTGTGAGTCTTGAAACTTGGCATGTAGATGCTTGAGAATGTATATAGGCCTATGAGACTTGATTGAGCCATTGAAAACCTCAAATTCCTTGAAAGAACCAAAACCCTAATTTCAGTTGTCTTAGGAGGTATTTGGACTATGCAATCCTTGAGCAATCTTGAGCAGTTTAAGGATTATTCTTGACAAATCTTAAAGAATATGGGGGGGAAAATTTTGGGGTACAACACCATGTGAAAGTGATCTCATTGTCTTCCAACCCCACTATTGCCGCTATGTCTTCGAACATTATCCCTTGCCGTTGAATAGAAGTTGATTGGATTGATCTTGGACCATTTAAATTTGGACTCTGGTAAAAAGGCTGGCTGTAGAGACACTATGGGACATAGTCATACGCTTTAATCCTTAACTTTTTCCTGGACCGCTCTTTCGGGTCTTCAGCCCACCAGGACACTCATTTTTTCCCAAGCCGCCCTTTCAGGTTTTCGACTTTCCGGGTGTATAATCTTTTGCATATGTCCCTAATTTTTTCCCGAACCTCTTTGGTTCGTCGGGATGCCCTTATTTTTTCCTAGGTGTGTCAACCTAGCAGGTCATTTTATGCGTAGTATTTTTAACTATGTCCGCGTTCATAGGATGCCGAAAATCTTTGCCATCCATAGTAGTCAGCATCATGGCACCACCAGAAAAAGCTTTCTTTACAATAAATGGTCCTTCGTAAGTGGGAGTTTGTTTGCCATTGGGGTTTCCTTGTGGAAGAATGATGCGCTTTATTACCAAGTCTCCAATCTGATATACTTGAGGCTTGATCTTTTTCTTGAAAGCCTTAATCATACGCTTTCGATACATCTGACCATGACAAACAGCAGCCAGTTGCTTCTTGTCAACCAAGTTCAACTGACCCAACCTAGTTTGAATCCATTCGTCTTCGCCTAAATCCACTTCCTTCATAATCCTTAGAGAAGGGATTTAAACTTCGACAGGGAGGACAACTTCCATGCCATAGACCAGGGAGAACGGGGTTGCCCCAGTTAATGTTCAGGATGAAGTACGATAGCCATGGAGAGAAAATGGTAACATCTTGTGCTAGTCTTTGTAGGTTACCACCATCTTTTGCATAATGTTCTTGATATTTTTATTGGCAGCTTCCACTGCGCCATCCATCTTGGGTCTGTACGGAGAAGAATTGTGATGCTTGATTCTGAACTGAGTACAAAGTTCTGTAATCATAGCATTGTTGAGGTTGGTTCCATTGTCAGTGATGATCCTTTTGGGGATACCGTAACGGAAGATGAGGTTATTCTTGATAAACCTGGCTACAACGTTCTTGGTGACTGAGGCATATGAGGCAGCTTCGAACCACTTGGTAAACTAATCAATGGCAACGAGGATGAAACGGTTTCCATTTGAGCCAGTAGGTTTGATCTCTCCAATCATATCAATGCCCCATATTACAAACGGCCATGGAGTAGTCATGACATTTAGAGGAATAGGAGGTACATGGACCTTGTCAACATAGATTTGACACTTGTGGCAAGTCCTCGAGTGATGATGATAATCAGTTTCCATTGTGGACCAATAGTAACCAGCCCTCAGGATTTTCATGGACATAGTGTGTCCACTAGAGTAGGTCCCAAAGAGGCCATTATGCATATCTTCCATAATTTTCTCTGCCTCCTTCTTGTCCACACATCAGAGTAGAGTAGAATCTTTGCAAGAACTTCTTATCATTGACGGAAGCTCCTTCAGGATATTCTTGTGCCTCAAGATATCTCCTCACCTCATGGTACCATGGTTTCTCTTCATCAGTGTCAAGCTCATAGCAGTGTGCGGGTTCGTTAAATCTTTCGATTGTTATCATAGGAGCTTCATTATCCCATTTGACCTTGAACATGGAAGACATTGTTGCCAAGGCGTCAGCCAACTGATTTTCTTCTCTAGGAAAATGTTCAAAGGTGATCTCCTCAAAGTATGGTATTAGGATTAACACAAGCTCCTTGTAAGGAATAAGGTTAGGATGCTTAGTGTCCCATTCTCCTTTGACTTGACTGGTCACTAGAGTAGAATCTCTGAATACATCCAGCTTCTTGATCCTTAAGTCAATAGCATCCTTCAAACCTAAGATGCATGCCTCGTACTCACCCATGTTATTCGTACAACCGAGGCACAATCTAGTAGTGAAAGGAGTGTGACAACCTTTAGGATAATTTATCACAGTGCCAATTCCATTACCCAGAGCATTGGAAGCTCCATTAAAAACCATAGTCCATCGGGATCCTTGTTCATGTCCGTCATACAGTCCAGGTTTTGTACAGTAAATCACTAACATGATATTCTCATCCGGGAAGTCAAAGTTCATAGATTGATAATCATTAATAGCTTGATGAGCCAAATGATCTGCCAATAAGCTTCCTTTGATGGCCTTTTGTGTTGTATATTGAATATTGTATTCAGTCAGAATCATTTGCCATCTAGTTATTCGTCCGGAGAGAGCTGGCTTCTAGAAGATGTACTTGATATGGTCCATCTTAGAAATCAATAAAGTGGTATGAGTTAACATATATTGTCTTAGCCGATGAGCAGCCCATGCCAGAGTGCAGCAAGTCTTCTCGAGTAGTGAATATCTAGTTTCACAGTCGGTAAAATTTTTGCTCAGGTAGTAAATTGCATGCTCTTTTCAGCCCAACTCGTCATGTTGGCCCAACACACACCCCATAGAATTCTCTAGCACAGTCAAGTACATGATCAATGGTCTTCCTTCCACTGGAAGCATAAGGATAAGAGGTTCTTGCAAATATTCCTTGATTTTATCAAAGGTAGCTTGACAATCATTGTTCCATCTGACTACTTGATATTTCTTCAAGAGTTTGAAGATTGGTTAACAAGTAGCAGTCAAGTGAGATATGAAGCGGGAGATATAGTTAAGATGACCCAAGAATCCTCTGACTTCCTTTTCAGAACGGGGAACCAGAATTTCTTGAATGTCTTTTACCTTTGCAGGATCAACTTTGATGCCTTTACCACTAACGAAAAAACCTAGAAGCTTTCTGGACCTTACTTCGAATGTTCACTTATTACGGTTCAACCTCAATTTGTACTTCTTCAGCTTCTCAAATAGCTTGTGTAGGTGATCGAGATGCTCTTCTTCAGTTTGCAACCTTGCAATCATATCATCCACATATACTTCTATTTCATGATGAATCATATCAAGAAATAAAGCTACCATATCTCTTTGATATATTGCCCCTGCATTCTTTAATTCAAACGACATGACTTTATAGCAAAAGGTTCCCTATTGCGTAACAAAAGTGGTCTTCTCCATGTCTTCAGGAGCCATCTTGATTTGGTTATAGCCAGAAAATCCCTCCATGAAGGAGAAGACTTTATGTTGAGCGGTGTTGTCAACCAAGACGTCAATATGAGGTAGAGGGAAATCATCTTTAGGGCTCGCCCTATTCAGATCCCTATAATCTACACACATACGAACCTTTCCATCTTTCTTTGGCACGGGGACCACGTTCGCGACCCATTGAGGATAAGATGTGACAGCCAGAAAATGTGCATCAAATTTCTTCATTACCTCAACCTTTATCTATTCAGACATTTTTGGATGCATACGACGTACCTTTTTCTTAACAGGAGGACAATCTTCCTTCATTGGTAGACGATGAACCACAATGTCAGTATCCAACCCTGGCATATCTTCATACGACCAAGCAAACACTTCAACATAGTCATGTAACATTTGAGCCAATCTGCTCTTGATACCATCATATAGGTTGGCCCTGATCTTGACTTCTTTCCTGTCTGTCTCAGTACCTAGGTTGATAACTTTGATGGGATCTTCATAAGGTTGGATAGCTTTCTCCTCTTGCATCATCATCCTGGCTAGTTCTCCTGGTATTTCACAATCTTCCTCGCCTTCGTCTTCAGCTTGGTTAATTGGATGTTTGAAGTCATAACTGGCAACAGTAGATTCGTTTCCAATGAGATCCGGAATGGATGAGGATCTGCAAGTGTGTGTGTGTGTGTGTGTGTGTGTGTGTGTGTGTGTGTGTGTGTGTGTGTGTGTGTGTGTGTGCATGTAAGATATATGGCTATTGAAAAAATGTAATAAAGGGAAAGAAAGACAATGAACACAAAAATTTGAATGCAAAAGGTCCAACAATTTATATTAAATGATCATATGATAAATGAACATGAACAAAACCCTTAACAAATGGACCATAGTGTCCCGGGCAAGGCACATGGCTTAAAAGTCATTGTTTGAATTTAAGATTACAGACAAAAGTTCTTGAATTGACAGAAAATAGTAAACAGTAATTACTCCTCAATGAAGGAGATGAGAGTGAAATCCTTTGCATGCTAGTTATTGAGCTTTCCTTCGAAAGTAGGGTAGATCCAATCTTCAAAAGTATTTTCATCATCAGAGTCTTCCACATCGTTTACTTCATGATTTCCGATCCAGAGAGGTGGCTTTTCCATGCGAGCACGCCTGACTTCTTTTTGAGCTTTGATGGTGAAACCCAAACCAAATTTATCTACTTTAAATGGAATGTCAGGAAGTTGTCCACAAATAGTACAATTACCATCTTTGACCACGACATGAGCATACTTAAGTGAAACCATTCTTGGTATAACTTCATCAGCTTTTGATATGTTAGAGGAGATTTGGTGGCGGCAACCATAAGAGGAACAATTTTGAAAGCCTGGCATGGAGTTTCTATGAATTCGCCATCCATTTCCACATACTTGAAGGAATTGAGATGACTCACCATAAATTCTTCTTCGCCGCAAACAGTATCGATCTTCCCTTTGACTGGATATTTTAATTTTTGATGAAGGGTGGATGTTACTACCCTTGCCCCATGGATCCATGGGCGCTCAAGAAAACAAGAGTAGGCGGGGCATATGTCCATTATATAAAAGGTAGAGTTGAAAATTTGTGATCCAACTTTAATTGGGAGATCCACCTCTCCATGAACCATTCTTTTAGACCCATCAAAAGCCCTTACGACAATATCGCTTGGCTTCAATACCAGTCCTTCACAATCTAGCCGGTCCAAAGAACCTTTAGGTAAAACATTTAAAGATGATCCAGTCTCAATTAGGACATGGGCTAGGGTGGTCCCCTTGCATTCAATAGAGATATGCAAGGCTTTGTTGTGGTTTTTTCCTATAGGAGTCAAATCAGCGTCGGAGAACCCTAGTCCATTGTCAGCCGTTAAACTTGCTACACAGTTCTTGAACTGGTTAGCTGTGGTTTCTTGGGGCACATGGGCTTTCTTCAAGAACTTGATTAGATCATGGGCATGAATGTCCGAACAGAGCAATAATGACAGCATGGAGATTTTGGAGGGAGTTTTCCCCAGTTGCTCAACTATTTTGAAGTCACTCTTCTTTATGATATTAAGGATTTCCTCAAAATCTTGAGTGGAGGGTTCTTCAGCATTAGTATCTTTGGTAGGTGCCTCTATCCTAGCAGGCTCTCCTTCTTTCTCTTTTCCTCTAGTGTTGGCACTACTTATCATTGGTTATGCGGACGGGAGTTGTTGTAGTAGTGGGCGGTGAAATATCAGGGGAAAAGATCCTCCTTGTTCTTATTACTTTACTAGAACCTGCAATATTAGTAACATCAGCTTCGTCTTTATTGATCCAAGAATCTTATTTAATCCCATGATAATAAACCCCGACACCATAGTTCCATGGAACTGCTCTGTCAGAGGAGTAGGGAATAGGACCAGCGAAAGTGATTATTAAAAGAGAAATGGTTGGTTCATTTGAAATCCTAATAGGACCTGTTGCACCCCAAAATTTGCCCTCCCATATTCTTCAAGAAATTGCCAAGCCAAGCTTCAAAATTCCCCAAGGGCTGCACAGTGCAAAGGTCTCCTATACAGTCAAAACTAGGGTTTGGGTTCTGATCAAGAAAATGAAGTTTCCAAAGGCCCAATCAAGTCTCATATGCCTACAAAGATGGTCAAGCATCCTCATATCAAGTTTCAAGGCATTCAGCTCAAAATTGCACAGTCAAAACCCTAAATTGCACTACAGTCAACTGTAGGGGTAAAATGGTCATTTGACAGTCAAAAGTTCAAATTTTTGGTCAACATATCATTTTGAAGCCACAAACATCATTTGATCAATGCTTGATCATGATTCTCAAAATTTGGCTCAGAAATCATCAAAGATGCAAAAGTTACTATATTTGGACAGCTGAAAAAGTCAACTGAAATTGACCAGGGCATAACTTTCACATGGATTATCAGAAAAATTCCATCCAAAGCTCATTTTGAAGAGAAAGACATTTCCTACAACTCATCTTCATACTTCAAGTCCAAGAAATGCTCTCACAAAAAGTTATCAATTTCAACATTATAGGTCATTTTCAAAAGTCAACAAAAAGGGACTTTAAGTCAAAGGCCATAACTTGAGATTGGTAAATCAAAATGACATGGGACCAAAGGCATTGGTTAGAGGACTCAAAGACCTTTCCAAAATGTCCAAGAACATGAGAAAGGCTTAAAAATTGAGCAAGTTATGCCTTGTGGAAGTTGGGAAATTTTTGGATATTTTGAAAAGTCAACTTTGATCCAAATGACCTAAAAATGCTAATGGGCCCATTTTTCTTCCATGATTCATCATTCCAAGCATATGCACGACCACTTGGCCCAAAGGGAAGTATTTTCTCATTTTTTATTTATTTATTTGAATTATTATTTATATTAATTCATTTAAATTATTTAAATACATGAAAAATATCTAACTTGCCTAAACCAATCTTTTTATACATGTTTTAAGGTCAATATTTCGTGCAAGTGCAAACGAGGAAATATTTGGGGTGATTGGATACTAATTGATACAAGAACACTTGAAAAAGATATGGAAAAAGATCCTTAAAATCAAATTTCCTAAAACCATCAATGCCATGGATTTGGTTGAGTTTTGTTGACCTAAAATGTTCACTACATATGCTTGAATCAAAACCTAATGCAAGGGGACTAAATGCTGCGCTCAAAGGCCATAGACAAACTTGGAAAAACTCCTTGAAAACTCAAAACTGAAATCATTGTTGGGAGGTGATTCAAAGCGCAATTCTTATTCCAATAGCTTCCTGAAGGCCTACTGAACGAACTCCAATCAAGAACAATCATCCAAACCTCAAGAATCGCTGTACAGAACCCAAAATTTTCTCACAAAATTGCATACTCGCATCTTGATTTTAAGGCATTTCCATGACATTTGGTTTATATATTCTTATTCAATGATGCCTTCTGATGCTTATCATGTGATTTAATTACGTTTTTACGCGTTATATACAAATATGCCATGGTTATTTTTTAGGGTTTTCAGAAGTTGGAATTAGGGATTCTTAAAAGAGGAAAAATTGGGATTCCAAACCACCACCATTCAAACCAGAAAGCTTGGACGAAGAAGATGCAATAGTCGCGCTGAATTTATGTTCAAGGATAGCCTAATCGCTATTTTCTGGAAACGTCCCTAAGACCACGCTATGAAAACCGTTGCTGTTGTTTGTGTATTACAGGGACGAGGAAAGAGATGGAGTCGTGGCACACGTTGACTGGCTTATTCAAAATTGGCGCGCGTTGCCCACTAACATTTCATTTTCTTTTTATAATGTTTGTTAATTATTATATAGTAAAAGTAATTCAAGCGCTTCAGTGGCAGGTACATCCCTTTGCAATGTCCAAGACCTGGGTTCGAGTCCCAGGTCTGTATCATTCTCAATAATATTTTTCCAATGACGTTCACGTGCAGTAACCACGTTCAAGTCCACCATACGCCTTCCAGGATCCAACATACACGTGCCCCCTGGAGATCAGATCAAGGGCTGAGGATTGATGGACACCATGAGGACGAGTCAGCGTGGGTATACGTGTCATGCAAAGTCAACAAAAGCCATGCTTAATGGGCCAAAGCTTCTTGGATCACACCTCACAATTGGGGACTGAACCCCCCCCTGGTTTGCAATTTTATTTTTTATTTCATTTTTAATTATTATTTTATTTGCTCTATTGTTTGATTTAATTTATTTTCTATAAAAATATAAAACACATAAAAAATTCAGAAAAAGATAAAAAATATAATAATTATTTATTTTAATATTTTCTTGTAAACAAATGCATGTAAATAAATTAATTTAAAATAGGGTTTTAATGTTAATTCTTTTCATAATAAAAATACAAAAAAAAGTAGAATTAGGTTTAATTGATAATTTTTATTCCTTTTAATTTTTTTTCCTTTCTATCATAATATTATTTATTTATTTATTTTCATAATTAAATTGTATATAAAAATTAGGGTTTCATTTAGTTAAAAATTTCAACATCTTCTTAATAACTAAAAAAATAATAATTAGAATTAGGGTTTGACATTTTAATTTTAATCAATTCTCTTTTTTCTATTAAACCTAAAAAACACAAAAATACCCAAAAAAACAATTTCTTTTATTTTTTAATTTTAATTCCTCATTAATTTAATCTTTTTTTTTGTTAATTAAATTCATTAACTTTAATATTTTGCAAAAGGGTCCAACGCCCGTATTCTTAATTATTTAATTCGCGTATTTATTTTATTTCGCTTAAATAATCATGTATTTCTCCCAAAGCGTTGTAACTTAAACTTCTCGCACTTTACTTTATTTGCTTATTTATTTTCCGTCAAATCGGGTCCGGTTTAATTTTGGCGATGTGGACCCGCGCCATTTGTAATAGTTTAGAATTTATTTTTCCCGCAAATATTAACTGTTAAATAAAGCATGCAAGAATGAATGGCCATAATAAAATCAAGCGTAGATCACCAATAAACATGACAAGACAAATGCAAATGAAAACGACACACGATTCGCACACACCACCCCTAGGGTACGCCTCACTGTTGCCTTGCCTCGAAAGGTGATCGTCGAGTAGAGGACGTCTTAGTAAGTCCTCATGATCCGGGAACCTGGCATGAGGGTAGCTTCTAAGGTGTCTTCCTATTGCTCCGGTGATCACCATGTCCCTACAAACTCGAATTGACCCGAACACCTCCAACGGTGGTGCTACCTACCTCTCAATGGTGGGATGGCACTACTTTAAAGGACATTTACACAGACGAATTCCTTAGGGTAGGTAGGTTCTCGTAGATACTTGCTCTCTTTAAAAACAAAACAAATCAAAGTCTTTTCACACCGACACTTTTCAAAAGCTTTCAAAACAATTTTTCAAACACTCTGACGCATGAGTCGATCTGAAATTTTCAAAGAAACTTTTTAAAACCCACAATTGAAAAGCAAACAAACCTTTTTGAAAACACATTGAGCAAGTATCTAAGAGCCCATGGATAACCATGGATAGAAAGGGTGCTAATACCTTCCCTTTCTATAACCTACCTCCCGAACCGAGAGCAATCTCTATAAGGAATTTTTCTGTGCTTTTGTCCTTTCCATTTGGAGAAAATAAAAGACGGTGGCGACTCTTGCTTCCGCGACATTTCGCGAACCAGCTTTAAACAGTCAGTTCCAGATCCACCGATCACAGAACTGGCGACTCTGCTGGGGACTAAACTTAAAGTGAGGTGTACCTTAGGGCTAGGTCATAACTATGTTTTCAATTGTCTTCTTTGCTTGCTTTATTCTTGTGGGTTGCTTGGGAGTTCTATAGATCCTAACCCGGATCTGGGGGATACCTTTCTTAGAAAGTAGCAACAAGGCTGTGAGGGAACTGTGCGGGGTATACCGACATGGTTGAAACAGTCTGCTACGTTGATGTGGCACTTTGGTGTGTACCGGTAACCATTGAGTTCAGTCAAGGAGAGTACGGGGCCTCCGCGTGGTGTCGTGAAGCATCAACAGACCTTAGGAACCTTAATTGAACTATCTTGGCCTCTTTAGGGTAGTGAGATAATTGACTTTGGTGCAGTCCGAGGTTGGTTGATACTCGATACTACACTCAGTTGAGGGTTGCTTTCCTGGAATATTTCGGTCGCCAGTTCAGTGGCTAAATCGAAACGATGAACAATGAAAGCAATCCCGTGATATTGGGAACCTTAGAACCCGGTTACTTTGATAGGACAGGTTGAACCCACCAACTTCAAGAGGGTACTACCCAGACCCCATGCTGGCCTTAAACCCTAAGGGCTTCTCTTGTGTGACTTGTGTGCCTTTGTACTTGCCTACTTGCATGCTTGTTAGCTGACACATGAACTACTTGCAGGTTTTGTTTATAGTCCTCAACTAGGACTCATGACAGGGTTTACCAAATTTCTTGCAGGTTTTGTTTATAGTCCTTAATTGGGACTCATAACAAAGTATACTGAATTTCTTGCAGGGTTTGTTTATAGTCCTTAACTGGGACTCATAACAGGGTTTACCTACATCACCCCATGCATAGCATGACATCATACCATTGCATACATCCTAACCCATTTCAAGGATCTCAAGGGCTTGTGATGCAGGTCATGGTGAATCAATTATCCCAGCAAGGGGCAAAGAGGATTTATTTTCCTCTAGCCAAGGTTGTCAGAGGCTATGACCCACTTGATATGGTGAGCTTTGACACCTGAAGAATGATCCCCTAGCTAAGGTTATCAGAGGCTATGACCCACTTGATATGGTGAGCTCTGACTCTTGAAGAAGGTTCCCTTAACCAAGGTTGTTTGGAAATCAAAACCAGACATGATGACTAAAGTCAGGGGCTATGACCCACTGGATATGGTGAGCCTTTGACCCTTGAAGAAGGACTCTCAACAACATGAAGTACCTTCAATCAAGTTACCGGTTTTCAACTCTAACAAGTTTCTCTGTTTACCCCGCGAGGTCCTTGAAATCATTGCATGCATGTCATACATATCATTGCATAACAGGTACCCTTTCTCTGCAGGTTACTTACCTTCTTCGCTGTTTATTTCAGCCGATCGTCATGAATCCTGAATCATCAGCTGAGCAGTCTATCAAGGCCCTCCAGGCTCAGAATGCCCAATTCCAAGGGCTAATCATGAACTTGACCCAGGGGCAGCAAGATCTGAAGGCTCTGCTCTTGAAAAAGGACAAGAAGAAGAAGAGGACTGTTTTGTTCAACCCTAGGCGCAGATCTGGGAACACACTGCCGACTGAAACTGAGAGGACTACTCCGTCTGTAAGGGAAAGCAGTCACCATGAGAGAGAGGTGCCTAGTCCAGTGGTCTCCGACAACGAGACAGATTTCAACGACGAGCAGTACCCTCCGGCTGAGGACAGGTACAAACAGTTGGAAGACCGGCTCAGTGCTATGGAGATACAAAAGGTGCCTGGCCTGGACTTCGAGGATCTAGGTCTGTCTTCTGGGGTAGTGATCCCGCGCAAATTCAAGGTACCCGCCTTTGCTAAATACGACGGGGCATCCTGTCCTAAGTTGCATCTCAGGGCTTATACAAGGAGGATCCAGCCCTATACAGCGGACAAAAACTTATGGATCCATTTCTTCCAAGAGAGTCTTTCAGGGACTCAGCTCGAGTGGTTCTATCAACTGAATGGAGCCAACATCCGTACCTGGGAAGACTTAGCCACTGCATTTTACAAACACTACCAGTATAATGCCGACCTCGCTCCCACGCGTACTCAGCTTCAGGGGATGTCTATGGGTACAGGCGAAGGCTTCAAAGAGTATGCTCAAAAATGGAGGGACCTTGCTGGAAGGGTACAACCACCTCTGACTGACCGCGAGCTCGTCGACATGTTCTTGGGGACCCTGTCTGGTCCATTCTTCAACCACCTAATTGGGAATTCTGCTGCTGGGTTTACAGATCTTGTCTTGACTGGGGAGAGAATCGAAGCTGGTATCAAGTCGGGGAAGATTCAAGAAACCGCACCTGCTGATACTCAGAAAAAGCCCCACAGTGGAAAGAAAGAATCCAATGCTATACATGGTAAAAAGGGTCGTCATGATGTAGGGGCAATCCAGATTTCTGATCCCACGCCCGTTCAACCAAGAAAGAGCAATAGGCGTAGGATAAAGCATCAAGATAGGAAGTATACTGACATCAACATGTCTTTGTCTCAGGCATTACAGCAATTGCTGAAGGCAAAACTGATCACACTAAAGGATCCTCCTCAAAATCCTGACACTTCCTCTCCCAAGTACAACCCGGGTGTGAGATGTGCCTACCATTCTGACAGTCCTGGACATGACACCGACGACTGTTGGACCTTGAAGAACAAGATCCAGGATTTGATTGACGCCAAGGAGGTCGAGTTTGAACACTGATCCTACACCAAATCATCGAGAATGTCTTTTGTTCATTCAAATGTTCAAGTTGTATTTATCTTCTCTTGTTCAAACATTTACTCATTGTTAAAACATTGTTATTTCATTAATGCATCGCTTATGTCTATTTTGAATCAATATATTCGTATTCACTATACGCAAATTATTTTCATATTTTTTCTGATGTCAACTCTTGATCTAAAATTCTAAGCCTCTTGAGGGAGGATGACGAAAACGATACCGCAATCATTACAGTATGCTTTTGAACAAACCCCGCTGATGAAGTACATGCATTATTTCAAATCCCTAAACACTGGAGTTATAAGGATGATAATCCCTCGTCAACCCCTCTGAGCCAAAGAAGTAGGAGTTTTTATTTTCGAAAATCAGAACCCTTAATCATAACCTGGGGCAGGGTAGTCTCTCAGTTGATCCAAGTGCATAACAAATGGCACCAAAGAAGTCCTTACAAAATAAAGAAAGACAGTGATGGTTCCGAATAATCATAAGGACAGGCAGTCATTATAAAAAAAAATCATAAATGAAAAGCCCAAAAAGTCAAAACCAACGAAGGGGACTTACGAAACTGGGGCATCCCGCTGACTGTAATTCCGAAAAAGGAAACAGTTCAGGCAAAAAAAGAGAGGGATAACGAAATCAAAAAAAAGAAAGAGGTCTTACAAACCCTCAACAAAAAGGAATGACTGCCTATTCAAAATAAGTTATCAACATCTGAACCATCATTGGAACATCAGGACAAAAACTCAAAAAGGTCTAACACACGATCAACTGAGTTTAGGTTTGGAGAACATCACGAAGAACGGGTGGGTACAAATAATTTGAGCCTTTATCCTTTGTTTCTTAAACCGTGAACCAGGCCACGTTATAACCCTCAAAAGTCCTAGCTGAGGCATGGGTTAGTTTGAAAGCATACTGTTACGAAAAGGTATCCTGACTCCTGAAGGCCTACGGTAAATACAGAGTTGACATCATGTTTTACAAACATTCACATGTTTTATGAAAAAATGCATTTTCAAAATATTCAAGACAGACATAGGCTTTGCATTTTTAACATAACTTTGTTTGCATATGACTCCTTGTTTGAACAGCGGGGAAATTCGCACGATGAATACCTAATGAACAGAAGTACCTCCAATCAAGGGGCATGACCTGATCATGGTCCATCATCTGGGGCAATCCAATCAAGATTCGGAGAATCTCTCAAAAGTAAAAAAGCCTGGGGCAAATCTCTGCCTGAGTCACTTGGGGCACTCCAACAACGAATCTTGCCTGATCAAACACCTTCTGGTGGCACGACAAAACACTTCTAAACAGGGGCAACTCCCTACTTTCTGAGCACGGACATAGTCGAAAAATACTACGCATAATCAAAGACCCGCTAGGTTGACACACCTAGGCAAAAATAAGGGCTTCCCGGCGAACCAAAAGGGTTCGGGCAAAATGAGAAACAAAAAAAAAAAAAAAAAAAAAAATCTGTACACCCGACAAGTCGAAAACCTGAAGAGGCGGCTTGGGCAAAAATGGGTATCCCGGTGGACTGAAAACCCGAAAGGGCGGTCCAGGCAAAAGTTAGGGATTAAAGCGTACGACTATGTCCCGCCATCTGTCTACCAGAAGAAGGTTTGTCCATCAACAACTATCAGCACCCCACAAGTGCCTCCCCCATAGAAACAGGGGCAATAATGGGTGGTCTAAGCAATCTGATTGTTCTGTCCTCCAGGGTATCAAGGTAGGTTCCGTTGAAGAACATAACCAATACAGTTCAATACTTCCCCAGGAGAGTCCAATCCAGCTCCCCCAGAAAAGGTGGAATCCATCTCCTCAAGCAGTAGGCTCATCCCCAGTAGATTCTGGAAGCTTACCCTCGCAGAACACGAACGCGTCGTCCGGCTTGATTCAAAGAGTTATTTCCTTAACAGGATATAACTGGGTTATCCTCAGCCGAAAGCCACGGAAAGAGCGTCGTCGACAAAGTCTTCCTATCCCCAGCAAACTATTATCAACACTCAGCAAGGCATCCCTTTTCCCACAGAGTATTGCTTCCCAGCATGGTCGCTAGAGCATCTTTTCTCCCCGCAGAATCTTCCATTTGCCAAGTTTATTCCGCAACGGAGTCGTCTTCTCCTACCGGTATTCTTGCAGTTATCATCCCCAGCGGAAGCAAAATCTATTATTCAACATCAGCCCAGGAGTGACTTCCCGGCACCCGTCAAGGATTTACTTTCCTAGACGAAAAACACATTCATAAAACATCACATACATCATTATAGCATGCATAGACGCATCATATCACCCCAATCTCATTTATTTTTGAGAACATCTTAAAATCAGGCAATTCATGCATTATGACATTGCATACAACTAATTCGTTACTTTTTCAGGAAAGAACGATCAACAGATAAAAGTCTTTACCCGCTGAGGTAGTAATCGTCCCAGATTCCTTCATCACATATTTGGAGTAGCAATCGTCTCAGATTCCTTCATCATCCTGCTGAGGTAGTAATCGTCCCAGATTCCTTCATCGTCCTGCTGAGGTAGTAATCGCCCAAGGTTCTCTCATCGTCCCGCTGAGGTAGTAATCGTCCCAGATTCCTTCATCATCCTGCTGAGGTAGTAATCGTCCCAGATTCCTTCATCATCCTGCTGAGGTAGTAATCGTCCCAGATTCCTTCATCGTCCTGCTGAGGTAGTAATCGCCCAAGGTTCTCTCATCGTCCCGCTGAGGTAGTAATCGTCCCAGATTCCTTCATCATCCTGCTGAGGTAGTAATCGTCCCAGATTCCTTCATCGTCCCGCTGAGGTAGTAATCGTCCCAGATTCCTTCATCATCCTGCTGAGGTAGTAATCGTCCCAGATTCCTTCATCATCCTGCTGAGGTAGTAATCGTCCCAGATTCCTTCATCGTCCTGCTGAGGTAGTAATCGTCCCAGATTCCTTCATCATCCTGCTGAGGTAGTAATCGTCCCAGATTCCTTCATCATGCTGCTGAGGTAGTAATCGTCCCAGATTCCTTCATCATCCTGTTGAGGTAGTAATCGTCCCAGATTCCTTCATCATCCTGCTGAGGTAGTAATCGTCCCAGATTCCTTCATCATCCTGCTGAGGTAGTAATCGTCCCAGATTCCTTCATCATCCTGCTGAGGTAGTAATCGCCCCAGATTCCTTCATCGTCCTGCTGAGGTAGTAATCGTCCCAGATTCCTTCATCATCCTGCTGAGGTAGTAATCGTCCCAGATTCCTTCATCATTCTGCTGAGGTAGTAATCGTCCCAGATTCCTTCATCATCCTGCTGAGGTAGTAATCGTCCCAGATTCCTTCATCATCCTGCTGAGGTAGTAATCGTCCCAGATTCCTTCATCATCCTGCTGAGGTAGTAATCGTCCCAGATTCCTTCATCATAGATTTGGAGTAGCAATCATCTCAGATTCCTTCATCACATCCTTATCAAAAAAACCTCCTCTGGTTCAGTCAGATCGACCCTAAGATCTCCCTGACACTTATTCCAGTTGAAGATATTTCAAGACCTTGTCCGGTTCAGTTAAATCGACCCTAAGATTTTCCTGATGCTTATCCAGTCAAAGGTTTCCTCTAGTCCAGCTAAATCGATTCCCAACAGATTTTCCTGATAAAGACTCAGCAGAAGTTATGGTTCCCTCTCCGACGGTGTGTGAGGCGGTAAGTCCTTTTCAGATGTTTCCCTCTCCGACGATGAGTGTGAGGTGATAGTCTCCTATGGTTCCCTCTCCGACGGTGTGTGAGGTGACAATGCCTTTTCCTATGATTCCCTCTCCGACGGCGAGTGAGGTGATTCCCTTTCAGATTATAATTTTCTATGGGTCTCTTCCCGATATTGCAAAGATGGTAATTCCCGCCAAGATTTTTCTCAACGAGCGTTGTTGAAGTTAAAATCACCCAAGGTTCTCTTACCATTCATGCTAAGGCAGTAACCATACCTGTTTCATTCATCATCTTTTGAAGCTCCAGACTCAACTCCTGTAACCAGTCAGGACATATCTATGCCAAGCATCTAAAATCAGCTCCTGCAACGTGTCAGGTACTCATTTTTCTTTTGCAGGTATGCAGGTTCTCGCTAAGGAATCTCTTACGCGGTCAACATTCAGATGGCATCTATAAGCCCATCATCCTATCCAGCAATCTCTAAATGGCATCTATAAGCCCATTCCACCATACTGCTACTATGAGAGCACAAATTTCTGGGCACTCTAGTGTTCAATCATCTTCTACCCTCGGATTACGAAAGGCACGTCAGCCAATCTGCATCCTCAGGTCTAAGAAGATTGAACAGGGGCAACTGTTGCACCCCAAAATTTGCCCTCCCATATTCTTCAAGAAATTGCCAAGCCAAGCTTCAAAATTCCCCAAGGGCTGCACAGTGCAAAGGTCTCCTATATAGTCAAAACTAGGGTTTGGGTTCTGATCAAGAAAATGAAGTTTCCAAAGGCCCAATCAAGTCTCATATGCCTACAAAGATGGTCAAGCATCCTCATATCAAGTTTCAAGGCATTCAGCTCAAAATTGCAGTCAAAACCCTAAATTGCACTACAGTCAACTGTAGGGGTAAAATGGTCATTTGACAGTCAAAAGTTCAAATTTTTGGTCAACATATCATTTTGAAGCCACAAACATCATTTGATCAATGCTTGATCATGATTCTCAAAATTTGGCTCAGAAATCATCAAAGATGCAAAAGTTACTATATTTGGACAGCTAAAAAAGTCAACTGAAATTGACCAGGGCATAACTTTCACATGGATTATCAGAAAAATTCCATCCAAAGCTCATTTTGAAGAGAAAGACATTTCCTACAACTCATCTTCATACTTCAAGTCCAAGAAATGCTCTCACAAAAAGTTATCAATTTCAACATTATAGGTCATTTTCAAAAGTCAACAAAAAGGGACTTTAAGTCAAAGGCCATAACTTGAGATTGGTAAATCAAAATGACATGGGACCAAAGGCATTGGTTAGAGGACTCAAAGACCTTTCCAAAATGTCCAAGAACATGAGAAAGGCTTAAAAATTGAGCAAGTTATGCCTTGTGGAAGTTGGGAAATTTTTGGATATTTTGAAAAGTCAACTTTGATCCAAATGACCTAAAAATGCTAATGGGCCCATTTTTCTTCCATGATTCATCATTCCAAGCATATGCACGACCACTTGGCCCAAAGGGAAGTATTTTCTCATTTTTTATTTATTTATTTGAATTATTATTTATATTAATTCATTTAAATTATTTAAATACATGAAAAATATCTAACTTGCCTAAACCAATCTTTTTATACATGTTTTAAGGTCAATATTTCGTGCAAGTGCAAACGAGGAAAGATTTGGGGTGATTGGATACTAATTGATACAAGAACACTTGAAAAAGATATGGAAAAAGATCCTTAAAATCAAATTTCCTAAAACCATCAATGCCATGGATTTGGTTGAGTTTTGTTGACCTAAAATGTTCACTACATATGCTTGAATCAAAACCTAATGCAAGGGGACTAAATGCTGTGCTCAAAGGCCATAGACAAACTTGGAAAAACTCCTTGAAAACTCAAAACTGAAATCATTGTTGGGAGGTGATTCAAAGCGCAATTCTTATTCCAATAGCTTCCTGAAGGCCTACTGAACGAACTCCAATCAAGAACAATCATCCAAACCTCAAGAATCGCTGTACAGAACCCAAAATTTTCTCACAAAATTGCATACTCGCATCTTGATTTTAAGGCATTTCCATGACATTTGGTTTATATATTCTTATTCAATGATGCCTTCTGATGCTTATCATGTGATTTAATTACGTTTTTACGCGTTATATACAAATATGCCATGGTTATTTTTTAGGGTTTTCAGAAGTTGGAATTAGGGATTCTTAAAAGAGGAAAAATTGGGATTCCAAACCACCACCATTCAAACCAGAAAGCTTGGACGAAGAAGATGCAATAGTCGCGCTGAATTTATGTTCAAGGATAGCCTAATCGCTATTTTCTGGAAACGTCCCTAAGACCACGCTATGAAAACCGTTGCTGTTGTTTGTGTATTACAGGGACGAGGAAAGAGATGGAGTCGTGGCACACGTTGACTGGCTTATTCAAAATTGGCGCGCGTTGCCCACTAACATTTCGTTTTCTTTTTATAATGTTTGTTAATTATTATATAGTAAAAGTAATTCAAGCGCTTCAGTGGCAGGTACATCCCTTTGCAATGTCCAAGACCTGGGTTCGAGTCCCAGGTCTGTATCATTCTCAATAATATTTTTCCAATGACGTTCACGTGCAGTAACCACGTTCAAGTCCACCATACGCCTTCCAGGATCCAACATACACGTGCCCCCTGGAGATCAGATCAAGGGCTGAGGATTGATGGACACCATGAGGACGCGTCAGCGTGGGTATACGTGTCATGCAAAGTCAACAAAAGCCATGCTTAATGGGCCAAAGCTTCTTGGATCACACCTCACAATTGGGGACTGAACCCCCCCACTGGTTTGCAATTTTATTTTTTATTTCATTTTTAATTATTATTTTATTTGCTCTATTGTTTGATTTAATTTATTTTCTATAAAAATATAAAACACATAAAAAATTCAGAAAAAGATAAAAAATATAATAATTATTTATTTTAATATTTTCTTGTAAACAAATGCATGTAAATAAATTAATTTAAAATAGGGTTTTAATGTTAATTCTTTTCATAATAAAAATACAAAAAAAAGTAGAATTAGGTTTAATTGATAATTTTTATTCCTTTTAATTTTTTTCCTTTCTATCATAATATTATTTATTTATTTATTTTCATAATTAAATTGTATATAAAAATTAGGGTTTCATTTAGTTAAAAATTTCAACATCTTCTTAATAACTAAAAAAATAATAATTAGAATTAGGGTTTGACATTTTAATTTTAATCAATTCTCTTTTTTCTATTAAACCTAAAAAACACAAAAATACCCAAAAAACAATTTCTTTTATTTTTTAATTTTAATTCCTCATTAATTTAATCTTTTTTTTTGTTAATTAAATTCATTAACTTTAATATTTTGCAAAAGGGTCCAACGCCCGTATTCTTAATTATTTAATTCGCGTATTTATTTTATTTCGCTTAAATAATCATGTATTTCTCCCAAAGCGTTGTAACTTAAACTTCTCGCACTTTACTTTATTTGCTTATTTATTTTCCATCAAATCGGGTCCGGTTTAATTTTGGCGATGTGGACCCGCGCCATTTGTAATAGTTTAGAATTTATTTTTCCCGCAAATATTAACTGTTAAACAAAGCATGCAAGAATGAATGGCCATAATAAAATCAAGCGTAGATCACCAATAAACATGACAAGACAAATGCAAATGAAAACGACACACGATTCGCACACACCACCCCTAGGGTACGCCTCACTGTTGCCTTGCCTCGAAAGGTGATCGTCGAGTAGAGGACGTCTTAGTAAGTCCTCATGATCCGGGAACCTGGCATGAGGGTAGCTTCTAAGGTGTCTTCCTATTGCTCCGGTGATCACCATGTCCCTACAAACTCGAATTGACCCGAACACCTCCAACGGTGGTGCTACCTACCTCTCAATGGTGGGATGGCACTACTTTAAAGGACATTTACACAGACGAATTCCTTAGGGTAGGTAGGTTCTCGTAGATACTTGCTCTCTTTAAAAACAAAACAAATCAAAGTCTTTTCACACCGACACTTTTCAAAAGCTTTCAAAACAATTTTTCAAACACTCTGACGCATGAGTCGATCTGAAATTTTCAAAGAAACTTTTTAAAACCCACAATTGAAAAGCAAACAAACCTTTTTGAAAACACATTGAGCAAGTATCTAAGAGCCCATGGATAACCATGGATAGAAAGGGTGCTAATACCTTCCCTTTCTATAACCTACCTCCCGAACCGAGAGCAATCTCTATAAGGAATTTTTCTGTGCTTTTGTCCTTTCCATTTGGAGAAAATAAAAGACGGTGGCGACTCTTGCTTCCGCGACATTTCGCGAACCATCTTTAAACAGTCAGTTCCAGATCCACCGATCACAGGACCCTTTGAGGGGATCCTAAGAGGCTTGTTGGAGATTGTTATTATGGAAAGGTCTTCAGTTTTGTTGGTTATATTTTTTATGGTAGGAATCTTCTCAAACAGAATATCACGTCTATTTATCAGGTGTTGCACACCTTCCTTCAGCCGCTTGCACCCATTTACTTATTGAATACAGCAAACATAATCTTTAGAACAGCCAGGGAACACCCCGGCTCTCAGCAAATTATCCTTCACGATAGTTAATGGAGTTGTTAAATCCTCAATGGAGGAAATAAAAGTAGTATCATCAATTGCATTAACACCTTTGCCATGGTTCGGCATTGGTGCGGTTATCACATTTGGAGTAGCAGGTGGATTAAATTCAATTGTTTTATTGTCTATCAGATCTTGAATCTTATTCTTTAAAGCCCAACATTGACCTGTTTCATGCCCAAGGTTGTTGGAGTGATACGCGCACTTGGCATTTGGATTATACTTAGGTGATAAAATGTTTGGATTGGATGGTGGATCATGCAATGTCACTAAGTTAGCCTTCAACAAATGTTGTAAGGCTTGGGATAATAACATGCTTATCCTCATGAACTGTCTTCGAGGAACTTTTGATTGTTGGTTGTTGGATGGTTGCCTTTGAGCAAATGGAGGGTTAGAGATTAACATATCATTAACTGAAGGTCGATGATCCTTCTTGGTATGGGCCCTTTCCCCATACACAGTATTTTTTTCCTTCTTTCTATTGAAAGGCTTCTTTACAACGTTGGATACGGAAGCAAATGTCATGGGAATTTTTCCGCTCTTAATGCCACTTTCCACCCTTTCACCAGTTAGGATCAACTCGGTGAAACCAGACGAAGAATTTCTAATCAATAGGTTAAAAAATGGGCCAATTAATGTACCCATGAACATGTCAACTAGTTCTCTGTCAGTTAATGGTGGTTAGACCCCACCATCAAGATCCCTCTATTTTTGTGCGTACTCCTTAAACCCCTCATTAGTACCCATTGTCGTACTCCACCGGTTTTCATTTTTTTCTTTGAATTTAATCTTAAATTCCATGCATTACTAATATGTTTGATGAGCTCAAATGTATTAAGGATATGATTTAGGACGAGTTTAACGTATCACATGCAAGCTTTGATGCATGAATCTCTATATGCCATTTTAAGACATAGAAATATGTTTGCTTCATATCTCTCTTTACAGAAACATTCAAGAGAAAAGAACCCCACCATCAGATTCGTTTCCAACTTTTCAATTTTCTTGTTTTTATTATTTTTGCTTTTGCTTAATTAATTTAATTAGTTTTTTTAATTAAAATCAAAAGACCATAAAAAATCAGAAAAAATCATTACAAACTAGATTTAGGTTTTTTTTAATTAATTTAATTTTTGACCAACAAAAAATTGTTTTAATTAAATTAAATTTGTTTTTATTTCACACTTAATTTGTAAATTACTTAGAATTAGAGTTAATTATTATTACCACTTTAATTAATTTTCATAAATAAAAACATCAAAAAATATTTTCCTAACACTTAGAAATTTTCTTTAGGTTTTACATACCTTCTTCTAATTTCTTTTCTCTTTGTTATTTAACTTCTAGAAAACAAATGTATAGGTCGCACGGTTGATTTTGTAATAGCTTAGTTTATTTTCCCGTATTTTTCCTTATTATGTAACTGCTCATGGGATGTAATAAACTAGGTTTATTTCCCTGCTCTTTACTTTCCGCACCTATGTATGTATATATGTCTATATATATAACTGTATAGTAATTAGGCATGTATGGCAAGATTTAAAATCAACTACTAGATAACCCTAATTAAGACAAATTAACTGAAAACAAATCACTTTTCACACACACACCTCTAGGGTAACCTCAATTGTTGCCTTCGGATAAAACAGTCATGTCCCTCGAATGTGGGACGCTTTAGCAAAGACCCTCAGTTAAAAAGATCGTAGTCCCTCAATGGCCCTTCGATGCTGCATTCGGTAAACAATATTAGTCCCTTACGATGAATTGCCAAAGCGCCCTACGAGTTTCCTTTATGATTGTACGATGACCCACGCATGTCTCTTACACGTCCAACGATAGGGCTTCATATTAACCAATGGTAGGATATCACTATCTAAAGGAAGAGGAAAAGAACAAAAGACTTTTGAGTAGGTAAATAGTTCTTAATTGCTTGCTCGCGAACATTTTAAAACATTTTTTCACACAATACACTTCTCTTCTGAAATATTTTCAAAACAAGCTCTCAAATGCTCAAGGATTCTAAAGAGTTGATCAAACAAGCTCACCTCCTAAGTAATAGGTCCACAAATAGGGTTGATTTTTTCGAGAAAATTTGGGTTGAAAAGGTCTTAAAATATTTCCATGGTTCTCCATAGGTCCTCAATAGTACTCATGTCAAGTTTCAAGTTTTGCATCACAAGTTTTCTCAGTCAATGGCTCAAATGATTGAAAATCAACTATAATGGGTAAAAAGTCAAATATGGTCAACATACAGTCAAACTTCAAGATTTTCTGTCAACATCAACATTTTTAAGTGATATTAATCATTTGATCAAGGTTTGGTCATGATTCCCCAAGGAAAGCTCATAAATCATCAAAAGTCAAGAATTGTCAAATTAGGGTTTCCTTAGGAGAAGTCAACTGAACTTTGACCAAGCATAACTTCCACATGCTTCATCAACTTTTCCCCAACCAAAGCCTACTTTGAAGAAAATTCAATTCTCTACAACTTTGAATCTATGCTCAATTCAAAAAAACTCTTCATTTGAAAGATATAAGCTAATACATTATAGATCATTTTCAAAAATCAACAAAAGACACTTTTGTCAAGGCAACTTACATCAAGATAAAGTCTCCAAATGCAAAAATGATCAAAATAGAAATTGTAGAGAACATCTTGACCTTTTCAAAAGGTCTAAGACTGCCTTCAAAAGATGGAAATTGAGCAAGTTATGAGTTGTGCAACTTGGGAAATTTTGAGGAAATTCATGAAATACAAAATGAGAAAATTTGAGATTTTGAACTAGTGGGCCTAATTTTTTATGTTCAAACATGTTCATAAGATGTTAGAGAACCTCTAAATCCATTCACATATTTTTCATGATTTTATTTCTTTAATTTGAATTCTTATTCATCTAAAAAATAAATAAAACCAAATAAATATGAAACAATGGTATAAGGGCTTGGGCCTTTTGATTTCAATCCCTTATAGGCCCAACAACTCATGCAAGCCTGTCACAAAACTTGCCAAAACCATGTAGCATCCAAAATGGCAAGAGAATAACTCAAAAAAGGATGTTTTTAATTGGATTGATTTTGGTTTTAAACATGGTGATATGGTGTGATTTCTTGCCATGTTAGTAAGCCATTCCATTCATCTATATAATGCAAGCAAAGCCAGATCCAAGGACACGAGATTACTGCTTAAGAGAAAGCTCCAAAACTCACAAAATTCCAAAAAATTGCAAAATTTGTAGCTACACTTCCAGTCCATATGAATCCAAACAAAAGCCATTAATTTGTTCCTAAGGTCCCCAAGAGTACTCCAGAGCCCAGGATCAAGCCAAATGCATCCCAAAACCTATTCATACCATCTCACCGATTTTGGTAAAAGTTTGAATTTCAAACTCTATGATCGTGTGATTTAAATATGTGTTATGCATGCATTCATATTATTATTGATATTTGAAATAAAAATAACGTGTTACATGTGAGCTAGGGTGCCTAAATCTGAAAACACCATGGTTAGGGCATAAAAGGTTGTGCTCTTCGTATCTTTGTATACGTGGGTTTTTAAGGCAAATGGATAGCACCAATGGATTGGCAGACCCCGATTTAGTGGGTAGGATAAATCTTGGATGTTGATTTGGTTTAATTTGCAGGTTTATTTTTTTGCCAGTTGGAAGGTTGACTCCGGCGTGCTGACTCTGGTGGCCTAGGCGTGCCACCACCTGATTGGTTCGTTCAAATCCAGGGGGTCCACTTGGGCGCGCATGTTATGCTTGTCTGGCATTAGCATTTAATTTCATAATATATTGTTTGATTTGCGTTCTACCACCAGATGTACAAGCCACCCCAGTGGAAGCACGCACGCTCTTAAGGCATACCTCGGCCAAGTCCGGGGTTCAATCCAGGCGTGAGGTAGTTTTTTATTTTCTGACATTGTTTGCTTATAGATCCCATGCAAGCTATCCATACGCGCCTACCATGAATCCCCTAAATCGTCACCATCCAATCAGATCTAGCGCGTCCGAAAACTAGGTCCATGGTGCACCCCAAAGAACTACCTTCACCAGATCCCACAGGCGCATGGGCTCCTTTGTCAATGGGCCTGGGAATTTTGCTTTCTGGCACCCCCTCAATTACTTTTGCAATGCAGACCCGTTCTTTTTTTTATTAATTCATTTTTGTTTTAAATTAGCATTTTCTTTTTTATTTAGTCAGAAAAATAACAAAAATCATAAAATCATAAAAAAGGTAGATTTAGGTTTTGGTTTAATTATTTAATTGTTTGCTAATAAAATTAATTTAATTTATCACATTTTAATTTTTATTAATTAATTAATTAATTATAATTAGGTTTAATTTTTTATTGATCTCTTCAATTATTTTTCCATAACAAAAACAACCAAAAAATATTTTCATAAACGTTTAGGAATTTTTAGGGTTTTGACATCTCTTAAATCTTCGCGCGCTTGTCTATTTTCATTTTTTTTATTTTCATGAATATTGTAACTACCAAAAAGGATGTAATAGTTTAAACTAGGATTGCTTTAATTTCCCCCCCATTTGAGGTTTTGTACTCCCCATCCCCGAAGTATTATAATAGCATATATTCAACTTCCTGCATTTTTACTTTTTGCACTATTGTATGAATGCATGTATATATTTAACTGCTAGCTTAATAGGATTTCATGGTAAGACTAAAAACAAACATCATAAAGCCTAACATCCAAGATAAATATAACTGAAACATAACACACTTTGCACACGCGTACCTCTAGGATACCCCCACTTGTTGCCTTCAGAAAACAACAGCCACGTCTCTCTAACGTGGATGTTTTAGCGAAGATCCTTTGGTTAAAAGATCGTAGTCCCTCGATGACCCTTCAATGCTGCCTCGGTAAACGATCTTAGTGCCTTAGGATAATTGTTAAAGTATCCTACGAGTTTCCTTCGTGACTGTACGATGACCCTCGTTTGTCCCTCAAACATCCAATGATAAGGCTACCTACTAACTGATGGTAGGATAACACTATCTAAAGGAATAGAGGAAAAGAACAAAGACCTTTTGAGTAGGTAGATAGCTTATAGTTTATTGCTTACAAAACAAAACAAATATCTCACACATACACTCTCTTTTCTAAATGTTTTCAAATACAAAACACTTTGTATGCATTATCAATGATACAAGAATCATTTCAAAGTTTTCCGCACCAAGGAATTTTTCAAAATATTTTCAAAATACACTTACACAAAAAGGATTTTCAAAGTGAGCTAGCAACTAAGAGCCCATATATGACTATGGATGAAAAGAGTTCTAACACCTCCCCTTTTCATAACCTACCCCATGAACTCAGAAAAATCTCAAAAGGTCTTTCCTGTTCTTTTCACCCTTTCCTTTATTGGATAAAATAAAATTTGGTGGAGACTCTTGCTATCCGCAAAATTTGCGATTAAACGCAAAACTAAAATTCAGTTCTCCCACCGTATTACAGAACTGGCAACTCTGCTGGGGAAAACACTAAAGTGTTGTTACCTTAGATATAGTTCACATTTAAATGCTTTCAACTGTTTGACTTGCCTGGTTTATTCTTAAAGGGGTGTTTGGGATATTCTTGTAAAGATCCAATACCCGGATCTGGGGAATTTTAGGTAAGTAGCAATAGATCATGATAATTATACAGCGTACACCGATACGGTTGAACCAATGGCTACATTAGTGTGACACATTGGTTTGTGACTATGTCCCTTGAGTTAAGTCAAGTAGAATGTTGGGCGGCCGCATGGTGTCATAAAGCACTAACTGATCGTAGAACCTTAGTTGACACAACTTAGCCATTAGAAGGTAGCGAGATAGCCGACTTTGGTGCAAACTGAAGTTGGTTGATACTCGATGCTACATTCATTGAGGTTACACTCGGGATATTTCGGTTGCAAATCAGATGCTTGTGTTGAAACAATGCCTGAGAGAAAGATAGGTGATATTGAGACTCCTAGAACCCGGTTACTTTATTTTGGTCAAGATTGAGCCAACAAAAACTTCAAGAGGGTACTTACCTACAATCCCATGCAAGCTTTAACCTAAGGCCTTTTTTTATTTTGTTGTGTATGACTAAATTGTTCGAACATAACATCATGTATCATAACATTCATAACATTTCATTTCTACTCACCATTTCAAGGACCAGGGAATTTATCTTTGTTCTGTTTTATAGACTATGGCCTCCGCTCGCAGAAACATTATCTGGGTCAACTTTGTAAGGGTTCCACCTCAACTTAAAGAGTTAGTCTCAAGGGTTCCCGAAAGTTCTTCATTTATCAAGAGCCATGGTCGATTGCTTAGTTTGGTTATTCCAGGTTTTGATGAAGATATGATGAGTGTCCTATTCCAGTTCTTTGACCCTGCACATCACTGCTTCACCTTTCCCAATTATTAGTTGGTACCCACTATGGAGAAGTTCTCTCAATTACTGGGAGTACCTGTCCTTTATCAGATTCCCTTCTCCGGTTTAGAGGAAGCTTCGAAACCAGAAGTGATTGCAGCAGCCTTACATCTGAAATGGTCCGACATTATATCCAACTAGGAAACAAGAAGCGGAGTCAAAGGTTTTTTGGCTAAATTTCTGATTGAGAAGGCTCAACTATTTCTGGATGTCATGAGTTTTCAGGCTTTCGAAGATATCTTGGCTCTTTTAATCTATGGGTTGTGTAATACGGTAGGAGAATTGACTTAGTTGTTTTGCATTTTATTGCAATTGTTGCGGATAGCAAGATTCGCCACCGACTTTTCTTTTATCCAATAAGGAAAGGGTGAAAAGAATAGGAAAGACCTTTAAAATATTTTTCTTGAGTTTGAGGGGGGTAGATTATGAAAAGGGAAGGTGTTAGCATCATTTTCATCCATAGTTATCTATGGGGTCTTAGTTTCTTGCTAGATCACTTGAAAATTTCTTTATTTGAAATGTGTTTGTGGTGGATTTTGAAAGTATTTTTGAAAGGTGCCTTCGTTTAGGCAAACTTTGTAATGATTCTCGTCTCTATAAGAATGCATACAAAGTGTTGGACTTTTTTAAAATATTTCATGTTTTTTGAAAGTGTTTAGTGTGTTTGAAAAGATGTTTGTTTTTGAAGATGGATTGTGAGCAAGCAAGTAAGAATGTTCTACCTACTTAAAAGTCTTTTGTTCATTTCTCTCTTCCTTTGATATTGCTATCTCACCATTGATTGGTAAGTAGCCTTATCTTCAGATGCAAAGGGACGGGCGTGGGTCATTATATAGTCATGGATAGCAATGTTGTGAGATATATTAGCATTTTTCTTAAGGGACTAAGATCATTTGTAAGGCAACATTTGTAGCGTCATCGAGGGACTTTGATCTTGTATTTTGTTTGTTTTTGCTAAGATGTCTCACATGCGTAACATGGCCATTTGTAAGGAAACAAAGTGGAGTAAACCCTAGAGGTGCAAAGTGTGCGAGTGTATTATATTTCATGCTTGAGTTTATCTTGGATTAGGGTTTTCTAAGTATTGGTTTTGTCTTTCCATACAAACCCTAATTAACTAGCATTTATATGAAAGCGGTAAATTGCGAAAAGTAAATATCCTACGCTATTACATCATTTGGGAATGGGGTATACATATTTACAAATGGAGATTTGCAAGAAATTAAATCCTAATTATCTATTACAACAATATTGAATATTTACAAGAATTAAATGTACAAGAATGAATAAATATACAAGGATATGAATGGAGAAGAAAATGGGTTTTGTTTTAAAAAAATGATTTTTGACCTAATTAATTTAAAAGAAGATAATTAAATAAGAATAAGAAAATTAAAATTAACTTAATAAATAAGGAAATTAATTTAATTAAAGAAAACAAGTTTTTAGGGTTTTATTTGTGAAAAGTTTTAATTAAATTAAACTAGTATAAAAATTAATTAATTAAAAGAAAACCTAGGTTCTAAGTTAATTTATTTTAAGGAAAAATAAATTAATTTGTTTTAAGAAAATATTTTTAATGTGTGAAAATAATAATCAAAATCCTAAATTCTAATTAATTTACAAATTAATTATCAAAGATAAAATAAAAGGTGATTAAAATAAATTTATTTTTATGTCAAAAATTAATTTAATTAAATAAAAACCTAAATCTATTTTTCAATGTTTTTTTTAATGATTTTTGGTATTAAGTAAAATAATTAAAAGGAAATAATGGTATAAAAAATATTTTTAAAAAAAGACTGGGCCATGTGACAAAACTGAGCAGGGGGTGGAAGGTCAGCAAAAATGAAAGGCCCGTTAAAAGAAGCCCATGCGCTGGCTGAAACAAACAAAAATGAGAAAAAATATATGAAAATTGCAAAATGGCAACGCTGGGGCTTGAACCCACGCCCTCTGCATAATACGCGCACTGCCTTGCCACTAGGGTGGCTATACATCTGTTAACTTAAACAAAACCATAAATATATAATATAAAACACTTCCATGGCTTGTACTTCATCTTCAACCTCAAGCCAAGTCAGACCATCTGCATCTTATTCATTTCTCAACCAAAATGAAAAATGTAAACATGAAACTTGTGGTAAATTTCATAACGATTCCAGAAATGTAAGGCATTAAAACTATAAATCAAGAACAAGCATGAATTTTGAATGGTACCAAATTCTGACCTAATTTTTTCATAGGTTCAAACTTAAAATTCTCTAAGCTCGGGTAATATAAATGAAAACTATGGATATGGTTAGCTTCAGGGCAATGATATCTACATTTTATCTTTGAAAATGGAAGCCTAACAATGCCTACTTGAAGAGCCTGAAAATCAGAAAACTTACCTCCAAATTGAACTTTGTGTTTTGAGTTTGAGCAACCTTCAAAGTGTTTTGATGATTGGGTTAGCTTCCTTGAACCTCCGGGAAGCTATTGCAAAGCTTACCTTGTGCTGAAAGTTCTTGAATCAAGCTGGAGAAGTCAATGTGCAATGCCCTGTTTTGAAAATGGAGGATGGTACAAATGGTGTTACAGTTTGAAAACAGGGGTTGGGATAGCTTCTATATGTGTGTTAGAAGCTTTGTGGATGGTTTGGCCAAGAAACACACGAGAGGATTTGGAGATTGGATTCAAAAATCAGAAATGACAAGTTTTTGTGATTGTGTTGCAATTTCTCATTTTGGGGAGTTTGAGGGCATGTAAAATCGTATCCTAAGTTGCATAAGAGTATCTTAACATATAGGAAAAGTTTGGAGACTTGTAAAAATCAGAAGTACAAAATCGCATGCTTGTGGATTTTGACTTGCTTTTGAAGCAAAATGGACAAACATGGTTTCAAGGCAAGGTAGGGTGGTTGAGCAGTTAAAACATACTTCTTCTAAGCTTATAGACTTAGTGTGTGTAGAAGGAACAACTACAAAGCTCAAGGAGAGTGGACTTTGTGATTAAAGCCACTTTTCCAAAATGGAAGTATGAACTTTCTTTCATTAATGGCAATTTGGCTTTGATAATGCTTGAATCAATTTGATAATGTATCAACCATTTATGTAAACCATTAATTATAGAGTGAAACACAAGTTTAAAGCCTGCAAAGCAAATATTATGCAGCATGGGCTTGAGATTTGAGTTCTTGCACATCACAAAATGACCTATAATTCAAGAATGAAACCCTAACTTCATCTCTTAGATTCTCATAGCTCAAGCATAATCTCAATGAGTTCTTGGAAATTTTGGAAAGCTTGTAACATACCCTACAACCTTCATGTTGGACATTTTTGAAAATTCAATTTGGAGCTAGGTGAAAAGTTTCCATGAAGTTAGGTCAAAAATTTGCCTAACTAGGGCAAAATTTCACTAAGTGTTTTTAGTTTCATGAACATGTCTTTATGAATTAATAACTTGAGATCCAAGCATTTCTAGAAAAATTCCTGCCGTATAATGTTTTATACCTCATTGAGATCTACAACTTTCATATTGGTAGTTTTCCTTGAATCATCTTGCATCATAGTGAAAATCTGGCACAAAGTTATGAAAAAAAGTAAATTTTCCAACACTTAGAAAAATATTCTAAGTCTTATAAATTTTGACTTTTCAAAATGAAATTTGACTTTTTGATTTCTTGATGAACAAACTTCATATTTTGACATGTCTTGATGAAATATGATTTTTGAAACTTGATTTTGATCAAAAAGTCAAAGTTTGACTTTTTAGTGTATTAGTTGACTGGATTTCAACTATCAACCAATTGATCTTTGGAAGTGTTTTGAACCATACCATTAGGTTAAAATGATACATTTTAATCCTTTATATCAGGTCTCAAACCAATAAGTCATGTATTTGGTCAACAGTAAAAAATTAAGCCTCTTCAATCAAAACCCTAATTTTGACCATTTTGCCCTTTTGGTGATCTGATCAAATTTCTTGAGGAATTGTGATACAAACTTGATCAATTGACATATATGAGTTCAAAATGTTGATATGGATAAAAAATTATGAAATTTGACTGTAAATTGACCATAATTGACTTTTTTGGTCAACAGTAAAAAATTAAGCCTCTTCAATCAAAACCCTAATTTTGACCATTTTGCCCTTTTGGTGATCTGATCAAATTTCTTGAGGAATTGTGATACAAACTTGATCAATTGACATATATGAGTTCAAAATGTTGATATGGATAAAAAATTATGAAATTTGACTGTAAATTGACCATAATTGACTTTTTCCCAATACAGTTGATTTTAGGTCAACTGATTAATTGACTGAGCAAAAATGTGATCCAAAGCTTGAAACTTGACATGAGAAATCTTTGGAGTCCAAAGTGATCCATGAAAGTCAAATGGAGCATTAAAAGTTCAATTGTCCTTGTACAAACTCAAACCCTAATTTTGAGTCATCAGTGCTTGAGGAGGTGTCTTGAGCTGATCAAACCTTGTGCAGTCTTGAATCAATAGAGATCTTGTGAGAGAATTCTTGAGAGATTGAGAGGGAAAATTTTGGGGTACAACAGGTTGGTACTATTCCCTAATCCATACCAACTCATAGATTTAAACACAGTCAAAATTTTCCTTGCTCGTAATCCTGTGCCTACCTTGCTTGGAGACATTTTGCATTCTCTTCACACTTGTATAATGAAGAGGCGAGGAACTATCATGTGTTGTATTCCTATGCTATCCAGGTGGTTTATATCGCACCTTCCCTGGTCATTAATGAAGAATTAACAAGGTTTGAGATGGTCGCAAAGAATAATGTCACTTTCTCATGCAGATATTTACTGGTGTCCCTGATCTCATGAGGATATCACTATCATTGATCACTATGGGGAATTCCATAATGCTACACTCCTTGGAATTAGGGGAGGTATTACTTACAACCCTTCCTTGGCTCTACATTAGTTTGGTTACACTCGAAGAGATGGTCCTCATGACGCACTTATCCAGGGCATTGTGTTTGATTATGAAAGTGATCTTCAAGGTTATCGTCATAGGTTTATACATGCTTGGGGAATAGTGAGCAAGATTGATGGTAAGGATTTAGGGCAGAAGAATTCCATCCCTCTGGAGCCTTATCTCAAATGGGTACGAGCTCGCGCTCAAAACCTTATGATGCCATATCCAGCAATCTTACCAATGATCATGGAGCATGTTGTTAAAAGAGGCATCCTCTATCTAGACATGCCTACTAACCTTGAAGAATTGCGGAAGTCTTGGATTCAACTGAAGGAAGAATGGGACACCTTTGAGACTCAATTTTATACAAGTGAGAAGAAAGTGTTGGAGCTCACAAAGCAACTTCACGAGGAGCAGAGTCTTAATGCATACATCAACACAAAGAGGAAGTGTCAGTGGGAAACTTGAGTCTTAGATTTTAGGAGGTCATTTTTTTGTCTCTGTATGACCTTATTGTTTTCATTGTAAGCCTAAAAGGAAATTGTAATTTGAACTTTGATAATAAAATCTCATTTTTTTGTTTCCTCTCGGTTAGTAAATTTAAATCTCCCAAGGTCCTTGAAATCATTGCATCTACATATCATGCTTCATTTCATAACAGATTTGTCATACATGTTTATCATTTTCTCGTTGTTTATTTCAGCAGAAAATGGCCATTGAACAAACAGTTAAGGATCTCCAGGCTCAACATGCACAATTCTAAGAGACTCTCATGAATCTGGCACAGGGGAAGAAAGAGCTGTTGGCGCTCGTCGCCAAGAAAAAGAAGACCAAGATACCAATTGTTGTCCTTAATATAAGGAGATGGTTCAAAGGTCCTGCTCAACCAATCTAGGTGGAAGATGTCTCCTCTGAAGAAGACGACAACCAAGATGAAGATGGTAGAAGCATCAAGAATGAAGGTAGTAACAATCAGGGTTATGAGAATTCTCCTGAAGATGAAGACTTTTCTGACGAACTGTATCCTCTTGCCGATGACAAATATAAGCAGTTGGAGGACATACTCAAGGCTATGGAAATCCAGAAGATGCCTGGATTAGATTTTGGTGAACTAGGTCTGATCCCGGGGGTGGTCATCCCATATAAGTTCAAGGTCCCTGTCTTTTCTAAGTATGATGGGGTCTCTTGTCCTAAACTCCATTTGAGTTCGTATGTTCGGAAGATACAGCCTCATACTGCTGACCGGAAATTGTGGGTCCATTTCTTCCAAGAGAGTTTGGCTGGCACTCAACTGGAATGGTTATATTAGCTAGAAGAAACCAATATTCACACATGGGAAGACTTGGATACTGCTTTCTATAAGCAATATCAATATAACGCTGACTTGGCACCGACTCGAGTGCAACTATAGAATATGTCCATGGGCTCTAATGAAGGGTTCAAGGAATATGCACAAAAATGGAGGGACTTGGCTGGAAGGGTGCAACCTCCCTTGACTGATCGGGAAATGGTAGATATGTTCATGGGCACTCTGGCAGGCCCGTTCTTTAATTTGTTGATTGGAAGTTTGTCGTCTGGTTTAACTAGAGGATTTTGACAGGGAAAGAATTGAAAGTTGTTAAAACATAGTTGGGTTCTACATCCCTGTAAGAGTTTCGATGATAAAAAACACATGATATAAATATATATATATATATATATATATATATATATATATATATATATATATATATATATATATATATATATATATATATATATATATATATATATATATATATATATATATATATATATATATATATATATATATATATATATATATATATATATATATATATATATATATATATATATATATATATATATATATATATATATATATATATATATATATATATATATATATATATATATATATATATATATATATATATATATATATATATATGTGTGTGTGTGTGTGTGTGTGTGTGTGTGTGTGTGTGTGTGTGTATAATAGATATGCTCGCTAATAAAGTATCTTAATATGTAGGGAAGTTCTGATGAGAGAAGATCTGTTAGAACAAAATATGGCTCTACATCCCTAGAAGTTCTGATTATGCGAGCATAGAAGATGAGAGTATTATGATATAATCAGACACATCCTTCTTAGAATCAAATCTATGTCACACGCTTATATGAAGAAGTTCTGTTACGACTTCTGAATGCACCAACGTTGTGAAACAGGATCTCTGATACTCTGATCTGTAAAGTTCTTAAACAAGAAGTAATGGACTCCCAACGGTAACTTTCATCTTTTGATATGAGCATGTTCTGAAGCGTTACATTTTAATCAATGCATATCAAATGTAAAGGCTGAAAGAGGACAAGAATCTCCTTGTTTGGAAAGTTCATTAATTCCTATTTATCTCCTTTCAAAATCATCTTCTTATGTCACTCTTGCATGGCCTATATAAAGAAGACGTATAGAAGAAATTAGATGATGAACTACTGCGCACGAAAAAGAAAATCACATTACCCAGTTCTACCTAGTTATCTTAAATTGTGTATTACTTTGTAATTCCTTGAGAAAATCGGGTTGTGGTTTTAGACTCAAGAAGACATTGGCAGTTGTCATTGTGATTGTGTAATCAAGTTTTATTAGTGGATTAAGACCTCGCTTGAGAGAGGAGAAATCACCTTGGCGAGTGGACTTGAGTAGTTTGAGTTCAAACGAACCAGGATAACCGACATATTATTTTATTTATGTTTTAATCCCAATGCAACCCCCTTCTTGTGTTTTTCCATTCTTCAATTGGTATCAGAGCACCTGGATCTGGGTACAAACACTTAACCGTGTTAGAAAAATATCCAAGATGGAAAAACAATATGGTGGGACCAAGTCAGAACATCATCAATGATTATCATGATGAGAAATTAACAGCAGACCCCCAATATTTGACGGTGAAAAGTTTGATTACTGGAAAGACATAATCAAAAGTTTCTTTCTAGCTTATGACGCTGATCTCTGGGATATGGTGACTGATGGGTACATACATCTTGTTGATGAAAGCGGTCAGAAGATTGACAGAAAAAGAATGACAGATCATCAAAAGAGAGATTTCAAAAATCATCAAAAGGCTAGAACTATTCTCTTGAGTTCTATCTCATACACAGAGTATGAAAAGATTACAAACAGAGAATCAACAAAACATATGTTTGACTCCTTGAGAATGAAGCATGAAGGCAACACGCAAGTCAAAGAAACCAAAGCTCTTGCGCTCATTTAGAAGTATGAAGCCTTCAAAATGGAAGAAGATGAAACCATTGTAACAATGTTCTCGAGATTTCAAATTCTGGTTGCTGGGATAAAAGTTCTGGATAAAGGGTACTCAACTGCTGATCATGTAAAGAAGATCATCAGAAGTTTACCCAAGAAATGGAGACCCATGGTCACAACTCTTAAACTGGCCAAAGATCTGAACCAAATATCTCTTGAAGAAATTGTCAGCTCCCTGATAAGTCATGAGATATAATTAGAACAAGATGAGCCTCAGAAGCAAGGTAAGTCTCTCGCTCTGAAATCTAATAAATATGAACCCAAATTTTTGCAGGTAAAAGCAGAAGCAGAAAACTCTGGTGGATCCTCATCCGAAGAAGACGAATTATTCCTTCTATCTAAAAGAATCAATCTACTGTGGAAGCACAGGCAGAGGAAATTCAGAAATTCTAGAAGAACAGGGAATCATTCTGAACAATCTTCTTGATACAGAAAATCCAGTAACAGAAACATTGCATGCTACGAATGCAATGAACAAGGTCATTACAGGAGCGACTGTCCAAATATTCAAAGAGAGGATCCTAAAAAGAAGATATCTAAGGAAAAGAAGAAAAGTCTTATGGCAACGTGGGATGACTCTAAATATTCTGAATATGGAACAAAATCAGAAGATGAACGAACCAATATAGCTCAAACGGACAACTTATCAGATGACTTCGAATCATCTTAATTAGAATCAGAATCAGACTCAGGCAGAAGAGGTATTCTCTAAATTTTCCAGATCTCAATTAGAAGAGAGTTTTTCAGAAATTATTGAAAGATATCATGAACTTCGAGCCATAAATAAGAACCTTAAAAAGGATCTAGTTTATGACTCTGAAGATACTAAGAAACTGAAAACAGAAAACTATGAGCTTAAAGAAACAATTTCTAATCTCGAAAAATACTTACAAAAAGCTCAGAAAGAAACTGCTTCAGAAATTTCTAGTAACTCCCATAGAATCATAAAAGAATATGATCAGAGCTTTCAAAAATTTCTTGCTAAAAACATAGATAAAAGAAAGGTGGCTTCAATGATCTATGGAGTTAGCAGAAATGGCAGAAAAGGAATAGGATACAAGGATAAAGTATCTCAACCTAAAAAGGTCAAGGATATGGTTATAATATGCACACCCCTTTATTCTCACTTCACTTTTGGGCAAACACATGATATAAAATATACTAGTAAGGCATTTTCTGCTGAACCCAAATTCAAACAAAATTTTGGAAACTCTAACAATCATGGATCCAAAAAGATATGGGTACCAAAGGATAAAATCATATATGTCGCATATATTTTTAACAGCAAGTTTGAAACACCAGTTTTAACACCTGGATTTTGGATTCTATCTACACATGACGGGAAGAAAGCATATGTTCCAAAGCCTGGAATTTAAATCTAGAGGATTCGCAGGTTTCAGAGGCAATCTGAAAGAAAAGGTTATTGACTCTGGAACTATTGGGAACGGTAATGAGAATATAATATCAGAAGCTCTCTAAATAATCTCAATTGAATCCATAATAGGATGTCACACATTTTCAAGCAACTTCTGTCAAAGCAAGTCAAATAGAGTCTTTACTACTTTTTGATTCTTGACAAAAAAGGGGAGAATGAAAGATATTTTGACTCCTATCAGAAGCTAGATCAGAAGATCTTTAGGGAAGTATTTTATTTTCTCGTCATCTGATTATTCTACTCAGGGGGAGTTTTTTAATTTTTCTTCTTTATATTCCATCAAAATATACAAGTTTTTGTCATCATCAAAAAGGGGGAGATTGTTAGAACATAGTTGGGTTCTACATCCCTGTAAGAATTTTGATGATAAGAAACACACATAAATGCTCGCTAATAAAGTATCTTAATATGCAAGGAAGTTCTGATGAGAGAAGATCTGTTAGAACACAATATGGCTCTACATCCCCAGAAGTTCTGATTATGCGAGCATAGAAGATGAGAGTATTATGATATAATCAGACACATCCTTCTTAGAAGAAAATATACGTGACACGCTTATATGAAGAAGTTTTGTTACGACTTCTGAATGCACCAACGTTGTGAAACAGAATCTCTGATACTCTAATTTGTAAAGTTCTGAAACAAGAAGTAAGGGACTCCCGACGGTAACTTTCATCTTTTGATATGAGCACGTTCTGAAGCGTTACATTTTAATCAATGCATATCAAATGTAAAGGCTGAAAGAGGACAAGAATCTCCTTGTTTGGAAAGTTCATTAATTCCTATTTATCTCCTTCCAAAAGCATCTTCTTATGTCACTCTTGCATGACATATATAAAGAAGACGTATAGAAGAAATCAGATGATGAACTTCTGCGCACGAAAAAAAAATCACATTACCCAGTTCTACCTAGTTATCTTAAATTGTGTAATACATCACTGTTGTGATAGTGTTTTACTTAGAAAACATATTTGTACACACTTTCAAATATATTACTTTGTAATTCCTTGAGAAAACCGGGTTGTGGTTTTAGACTCAAGAAGACATTGACAGTTGTCATTGTGATTGTGTAATCAAGTTTTATTAGTGGATTAAGACCTCGCTTGAGAGAGGCGAAATCACCTTGGCGGGTAGAATGGAGTAGTTTGAGTTCAAACGAACCACGATAACCAACGTGTTCTTTTCTTTAAGTTTTAATCCTAATTCAACCCCCTTCTTGAAAGTGGTATCAAGAGTGGGAAGATCTCGATGGCTACATCTTCTAGTGTTATGAAGAAGCCATTTAGAGGTAAAAAGGAGGTCAATGTTGTCTACGTCCATAAGAGCCATAGTAAAAGTAACCGCCATGAGCCTGTGGAGTGGTGTTGATTTCCAATATGGCGCCTGTTCAACAATAGCAGGTCAACCGGTAAAGGCCAGATGCTCCACCGAGGAAGTTTACCAAAATTGGCATGCCTTTATCTCAGGCTTTACAACATTTGTTGAAGGCTGAACTCATTTCACTACAGTATCCTCCTCGAAATCCCAACACCACCTCTCCAAAGTATAATCCAAACGCGAGGTGTGCTTATCATTCGAACAGTCTTAGGCATGACACTAACAATTGCTAGGCCCTGAAGAGCAAGATTCAGGATATGATTGATAATAAGGAAATTGAGTTTGATCCTATGGAGACTCTAAATGTGATTATTGCACCTATGTCCAAGCATTACAAGGGCATAAGTGTTGTTGAAGATGTGTTGTATATTACCTCTGTAAATGATATGGTTACTCCCCTCTCTACAATCAAGAATAATCAGTTACAGGCCAATTTATTTTCGGGTTGTGTTGAAGGATGTTATTGGTGTGTCGTCCAACCCAACGGCTGCGGGTTGCTGAAGAAAGGTGTTCAATGACTGATGGATGAACACGTGATTTTGATTGAAAATGTTCCGTCTGTTAAGAATTTGTGCCAAGATTTATTTGTTTTCTCTAGTACTCCTTTTAGGATCCCTTACAAAGGTCCTATAAGGATTACTGCCAATCTGAAAGCTGCTCCTTTGGCTATTACAACACCCGGCCCTATCCCATATTCCTCTGAGAAGGTTATTCCATGGAATTATGGGTCTGACGTCTATTACCATGGTGTTAAACAAGAATTTTCCGATGAAGATAATGAAGAAGTTGATCCTTATTTTGTTAATATTGCGGGGACCAACAAAATCACAAGAAGCAGAAGGATTTTCTCCCTGGAAATCTCTCCACCTGATCAAGTTACAGTTACTAAGACAACTGCTGAGGCTCGGGGTAAAGAGCTTGTGATAGAGCCTGCTCGAACGGAGGCGCCAAAAGATGCTTCGGTCAAGGATACCTCTGGAAAGGATTTGGAAGAGGTCTTAAATATCATTTGCGGAAGCGATTATAAAATTGTGGAACAGCTGGGGCAAACCCCGTCTAAAATCTCCATGATGTGTTTACTGCTGTGTTCTGAAGCCCATGCAAAGGATTTAGTAAAGTTTTTAAAGACCGCTCATGTGCCGCAAGAAATTTCGGCTGATCAATTTGGAAGCTACGTGGCTAGTCTAACAACTAATAATGGTTTGGATTTCTATTATGCTGACTTGACTCTAGAGGGAAGAAATCATAATAGGGCCCTGTATGTCTCCATTGAATGAAGGGGCACTACGTTGGCCCATGTGTTAATTGATACGAGATCTTCTTTGAATGTTCTGCAAAAGGGCGCTCTTGATCAAGTAGATTGTGAAGAGGTTGTGCTGAAGCCCAACAATATCATAGTTCGAGCCTTTGACGGATCGAAAAGAATGGTGCATGGAGAAGTGGACCTCCCTATCAAGGTGGGTTCATAGATATTTGAATCCATTTTCTATGTAAAGGACATCGGGCTGGCCTACTCTTGTTTATTGGGACACCTCTGGATCCATGGGGAAGGTGCTGTCACCTCCACCTTGCACCAGAAACTCTAGTATCCGGTAAAAGGGAAGGTTGTTAATGTCTGTAGAGAAGAGGAATACATGGTCAACCACCTCAATTCGTTCCAATATATGGAGATGGACGGAGAATTTATTGAAACACTCTGTCAAACCTTTGAAGTGATTTCCCCCGCTGCTGTTGAAGATGTTTCTGCCATTCCAAAGATCACAAAAAATTCACACAAGATGGATTCCTTGAAGGACGCCAAAGCTATTATTGAAGAAGGTGGTAGTACAATTTGGGGTCAGTTACCCGATATCCCTTATAAATCTAAAAAGTTTGGCCTAGGATTTACTACTGAAGGTCAGAGGGCTGTTCGTCACGCTCGTGCTGGGAGACCTCCATTCCATATCAGCAATAATGGGGTCAATGCTATAGAGGAAGCAGACAGTGATTGTGACTTCAACAGTTGGATATTCCCTACCATTGGTGATGGACTGGATAATTGGAAGGTTGAAGACATCTTTCCTATCTCCTTTAGTCAGGAGTAATAGCTATATTTCTGTCTTATTGCTTTCAAAAGTTTTGGCTATGTAATAAACAATGACTTTTAAAACCTTGTGTCTTAATCGGGGCACAACGGTTCATTTGTTAAAGGGTTGATAATTCATAAACATTGCTCATTCAATAAAAACATTGGACGTTTTGCATGCAAATTTTTTTATCTTTGTCTTTATTTTATCTTAATGCACTTTCAAAATAGTTATGTGTTCTTACACACTTTTGTACCCCAAAATTTGCCCTCTCATTTCATCAACATTTTCTCATCACAAGACTCTTGGAACTCAAGATCAAGTTAGGGTTTGCTCTGCTCAAGGCTCCTCCTTGCACTGTTGACCCAAATTAGGGTTGGAATTTGCATAGGGATGTTTTGACCTAAAATTCCCAAAATGACTTTCATACTTCATGTTGGACTTACAAGTTTATCCATACCAAGTTTCAAGCCTTGATTCCAATCTTTGCCCAGTCAATTGGACAATTGACCTAGAAATCAGCTGTATTGGGGAAAAAGTCAACTGTGGCCAATTGACAGTCAAACTTCATGAAATTTGATCCACATCAACATAATGAACTCATATGAATCATTTGATCAAGATTGGATCACAATTCCACAAGAAATTTGATCAGATCACCAAAAGGGCAAAATGGTCATTTTTAGGGTTTTGACTGCACAAAGGCAATTTTTGACTGTTTGACCTAACCAATGGAAAACCAAGATCATATATGGACTCAAGGGATCAATGGCATTGTCTTGACACATTCAACAAGTTCAAAAGATCTCAAATGCATAGGATTGACAGATGAATTTTTCAGTCAACTGATCAAAATTTGACTGTATACTGAAAAGTCAAACTTTGACTTTTTGGTCAAAATCAAGTGCCAAGATTCATTTTTCATCAAGACATGTCAAATTATGAAACTTGTTCATCAAGAAACAAAAAAATTACAAATTAGGGTTTTAAAATGAAAAATTTCATAACTTAGAAATTTTCTAAGTTATGAAATTTCCTTATTTTTTCCTAACTTTGTCCCATTTTTTCACCAAGATGAAAATGGATTCAAACAAAACTTGAAACATGAAAGTTGTAGTCCATTGCAAAATCTACAACTTTGATTCACAAAGTTTTCTCAAAGGAAGCTTGTATCTCAAGTTATGATTTTTGGAACAAGGGTGCAAAACATTTTTAACTTAGAGAAATTTTGCCCTATTCTAGGCAGGATTTTTGTCCAACTTCTTGGCCATTTTTCACATGGTTCCACTTGGAGTTTCAATTTTCATTACAAATATGGATTGTAGTACACATTACAAGCTTTCCAAATTATCCAAGAACTCATCAAACACCCTTGTGGTTAGAGAGAATCAAATTTGCAAAGTTGGCCAAAACTCACTTTTGTTCATGGCCAAGGCATGTTCACAACATTGGCATTTTTCAAATCAGCATGGTTTATGCTATCTTGCAGGCCTCTAAACCTCTTTGCACTCAACAATTTAATGCCTAACCATTGTGTTAAGGCATTATTTCACCCATTTGGACATTACACATCAAATTAAGCCTTAAGTAGTAAAAGTGATTTTGCCATTTTTGCAAAAGTAGCTTTATGTCAAACCATTATGCGTTGAGCCTTGGACAAAGATCTGAGATTTCAAATCAAATCCAGGGATTAGAGGGGGCCTAGAGGTTTTGTTTGCAGTATACAAGATGGCTTGTACAGGCCTTTGACACTTACACACTATCCTTGCTTACATTTGAAGAAACCTTGCAAAAACTCTCCAACTTTCACTTCCTGCAAACTAGAGCCAAAGCAAACTTTGTTCTCAGCTTCCATACACAAAAACAAGTCTAAAGCACGATTCATTGACCCCTCATACCTCCCAATACTCAGAAACACCATTTTGCTACAAAAACAAGGCATCCCTGCAGATTGAGTTGCACAACTCAGTTTGCTCGTGCACTTTGACTAAAAACCTTTCAAACACCTTCCATATCATCCACTGAAACTATCCCAAGCCTTGAACTCAAGCTGTAACATCCCTAACCTCATCTGCCATTTTCATTTTTCAGTTTTGCAGGTGAACTTCCATAGCACGATATAGAGTGATTCAAAGCAAGCTAGGAATTGGAGAAGCTTCCTTGGACTTCAGGCAAGCTATACAAAAGCTCAAACTCCATTGAAGTTGGCCACATTGTTGTACACGACTCAAGCTGAAACAGGTAAAACCATGAATTTCTATCTCTCAATCTAGGAAGAGTTAGGCTTAGGTTTGTGAATGAAACATGCTCTACTCATAGCCTTGAAGCCATGCATATGATTACTTTTCATTTATATTAAGTATGGTGTGAGAATTTTAACCATGAACATTGAAGAAAAACTAGGTCAGAAATTGGGGGTGAAGAAATTCTCCCTGGTTTCTTAGAGTTAGATTTAATGCTTTATATGGTTGAAATTGTGGCTTCAAGCTCTACAAGTTTCATGTTTTAAGATTTGTCAAAGGATCAAAGAATCAGAAGTTAGTATGATGAACAAGGAGGCGCGCGTTTTTTTCAAACAGATGCTGGAGGTTGAAGAAGGTGTTGACTTGGGCTGGCCTGAGTCAGTTTCACTTTTTGCACCCTTTTCTTAGTTTTGCACCCCCCTGGCCCATTGTGTGAAATATTTATCATTTTTGACTTTTTATTTTTTATTCTGACTTGATATTTTTTGTCCAAACATAAAAAACATTAAAAATATTTTTCCACATTTATTTGGCATTTATTTGTTTTATTTGGGTTGTTTTCTATGTTCATTGTTTTGATTTAGCCACTGAACTGGCGATCAAAATATTCCAAGAAAACAACCCTCAATGAGTGTAGTATCGAGTATCTACCAACTTCAGACTGCACCAAAGTCGGTCATCTCACTACCCCTAAAGAGGCCAGGATGGTCAAGTAAGGTTCCTAAGGTTAGTTGATGCTTCACGACACCACGCGGCGGCCCCATACTCTCCTTGACTTGACTCAAGGGTTACCGGTACTCACCAAAGTGCCACATCAACGTAGCAACTGCTTCAACCGTGTCGGTATACCCCGCACAGTTCCCTCACAGTTTGTTTCTACTTTTAAAAGGTATCCCCAGATCCGGGTTAGGATCTATGAAACTCCAAAACAAGCCCACAATATTTAAAGCAATCAAATCAAGCAATTGAAAACAAGAGTGGTCTAATCCTAAGGTACACCTCACTTAATGTTCCCCAGCAGAGTCGCCAGTTCTGTGATCGGTGGAAATAGAACTGACTGTTTTTAAAGTTGGTTCGCAAAATGTCGCGGTAAGCAAGAGTCGCCACCGTCTTTTATGTTCTCCAACAAGGAAAGGACAAAAGCACAGCAAAATTCCTTTTCGAGATGTTTCTCGGTTCGGGAGGTAGATTTATAGAAAGGGAAGGTGTTAGCACCCTTTCTATCCGTGGTTATCCACGGGCTCTTAGGTACTTGCTCACTATGTTTTCAAAAAATTGTTTTCTTTTCTCGTGTATGTGGCTTTTGAAAAAAGTTTAGTTTGAAAAACTTCTAGGTAACTCTTGTATCAGTCCTCAAGAGTGTATGAAGTATTTGTTTGAAAACTTTTTGAAAGTGTAGGTGCGAAAATTTTTTTTTTGTTTTTTTGAAAGAGCAAGTACCTAGAAGAAATCTACCTACTCTAAGGAATTAGGCTGTATAAGAGTCCTTTAGACAGTACTATCCCACTATTGAGAAGTAGGTAGCACCGTCGTTGGAGTTATTCGGGTCAATTCGATTATAGGGACATGTGTGGTCACCAAAGCAATAGTAGGACGCCTTAGCGGTAACCCTAATGTCCTAGATCCTTTTTCATTTAAGGCAACCGTTTCGAGGCAACTGGATCTTTAGACAGGAGGGCGACCTCTAAAACACCCTATACTCGATGACCACCTCGAGGCAACCAAGTGAGGCGTACCCTAGGAGTGGCATGTGCATGTGTGTCAGGTTTCAGTTTAAAATTATCTTTGCACATGTTTATTGGTGAGCTACGTTTTGATTTTAATTTCATACAAGTCTTGTCATGCATAGTTAACAGTTAATAATTTGCGGGAAATAAAGTGCGGAAAGTAAATCTACGTTATTACAAGGCGCGGGTATATTCATCGCCAAAAACAAACCCTTTGGAAAAAATAAACTGCGAGAAAATAAAAGAAAGCGCTAAAAGTCCTAATTATCTATTACATTCTCGGAGCAGATACATAAATATGATCAAGATAATAATAATGCGCGAAAGAAATTGAATCGGGACGTCCTTAGGGTTTTGATCCTTTTTGAGAAAAGAATGGAATTTTGGTCTTTGCATTAAATGAATATTAAACCTAATTTACTAATTAATTAAATAATTATAAGAAAAAAGTATTTTTTATGTTTTTTTTGTCTTTAATGAAAATAAAATAAAAAGAAATTAAAATTGTCAAAAGAAAAACCTTAAGTCTAATTCATTTTATTTATTATGAAAAAAAGTCAAAATTAAACCTAATTAAACTAATTTGTTAGAATTTATTTACAAAATAATAACTAATTAAATTTAATCAATAAAAATATTATTATTTTTTATGTTTTCTGGATTTATTATGGAAAAATAATTATTTAGTTAATAGTTAATTAAGAATTAAATTTAAATAAGTAAAATAAAATATATAAAGGAAAAATAAAGAGGCAAACTCATGGGGGGTGATGGGCCAGCAAGGAGGTGAGCAAGCAGATTCCAGGCCCATTCATTTGCCAGTCCGTTTGACTTTTGGAGATTGGCTGCATGTGCATTAACCAAGGTGTATGGTAGTCATCATCTTTGGCCACAGGATCCACGCTTGAGGCCACATGGCGCTTGTGAATTGGAGGTATATGGTACGCCTTCTTTTGAACCCTGCACGCAATTATGTGAAGAAAAAAGAGAATGAATATTTTGGGGGACCTGGGATTCGAACCCAGGTCCCAACGTTCAATGCTTGCTTGCCTTAGCCACTGAGCCAATCGCTTCAATTGAAATCATAATAATAAGTGATTAATATATTAGTAAATCAACACATATGCCTAACAAAAAATAAAAAGCGCACGATTGTTTAAAAGGGCGAATGGGAGAGCGACGTGTGGTCGTTTTCTCCAAATCCCTGGTTCAGTTACCTGCGGATTTATATCCGCATGAAGTCCCATAGGTTCTTTCCTAAAACCATCCCTAGGCTGCAAAAATGCCATCCAAGCCCATGGTTATGATCGTCCATGTCCCCTGAGTCCATCCATGCTTCTGGTTTGTTCTAATTTCACCTAGAAACAAAATACCTAAAAACAACACAAACAAACCCTAGGCACGGGTATCGTCATATAAGGCCTATAAACGAAATTGAATATTGCCATTAGGTTAGAAATCTAACCAAAAACATGAATATGCCAATGTTTTTGAGAAAAAGTGCAAGAATGGAGAATCACGATTCTATGTTCAGAGGTGACTTCGTGATGACTTACAATGCTTTGTAGGTGGTCTCAGGACGTGTTATTGGTCGCGTTAGCTTCAGTGGATAGCAAGGAAGGGAACCACGTTCTTAGTTTTGTCTGAAAACGCCTCCAATAGTGTTCTTGATCTCCCACTTTTCCAACACCTTTTCAGTTTTGCCTTGGCCGTTTTATCAATGCTTAGGTCGTGAATTAGGTTTAGATTCCTTGTATATGTATATGGCAATCAGTCTAGGTCAAAACTTAGGCTTGTATCTTTGTGTATTGAAGTTTGGAGATTTGATTGACCACCATTGAAAACCTTTCCAAATTTGAAGCAAATCTAAGATTTTATGCACAAAAAAAGGCTTAGCACGAATTGGTTAGTTGGCACATGACATATGAAAGCTGTTCAAATCATAAAGATACTATTCCATTGATTTTTAGATTTTATTTGAGTTATTATAGATTTAAAATGAATTAAATCAATAAAAATTAAATAAAAATAGAAAAATAAATGTTTGATCTTGAAATTAATCATGGGACACGTGTGTGGCATGACAAGGCTGAATCAAGTGGAAGAAAGTGGGCCCTTTTGCCAAAAATTGAAGTTTTAAGGATAGTTGACTTTTGTAATTTCACAAACATTTCCCAACTTCTCCAATGCATATCTTGCTCAATTTTGATCATATGAACATGTTCTTGGACATTTTGGAAAGGTATTGAAGTCCTCTAACCAATGCCTTTGGTCCCATGTCATTTGGATTTGCCAATCTCAAGTTATGGTCTTTGACTTAAAGTGCATTTTTGTTGACTTTTGAAATTGACCTATAATGTAGAAATTGATAACTTTTTGTGAGAGCATTTCTTGGACTTGGAATGTGAATATGAGTTCTAGGAAATATCACCCCCTTAAAAATGAGCATTGGATGGGATTTTTCTAATGAACCATGAAAAAGTTATGCCTTGGTCAAGATACAGTTGACTTTTCTACTGTCCAAAAATGGTAACTTTTGCATCTTTGAGGATTTTTGAGCCATTCTTGTGGAATCATGATCAAGACTTGATCAAATGATGACTGTGTGCTCAAAATAAGATGTTGACCAAAAAATTTGACTTTTGACTGTAAAATGACCATTTTACCCCTGCAGTTGATTGTGAAGCAAATGGAGCTTTTGACTATGCAATTTGACATTGTGAGTCTTGAGACTTGACATGTAGATGCTTGACAATGCATATAGGCCTATGGGACTTGATTGATACATTTAAAACCTCAACTCCCTTGAGAGAACCAAGACCCTAATTTTGACTGGCTTAGGAGGTGGTTTGACTGTGCAACCCCTTGAGAAATCTTGAACCATTTGAAGATGATTCTTGATAAACCTTGAAGAATATGAGAGGGCAAATTTTGGGGTACAACAGTTCCCCCTGTTCAATCTTCTTAAACCTGAGGATGTAGATTGGCTTGCGTGCCTTTCGTGATCCGAAGGTGGAAGATGATTGAACACTAGAGTGCCCAGAAATTTGCACTCGCATAGTGTGGTATCAGCAATGTGATGTCGGGAATGGGCTTACAGATGCCATTTGGAGAGATGATGGATAGGAGGATGGGCTTATAGATTCCATCTGGAGATTTGACAGAACCTTGTCGGGAATGGGCTTATAGATGCCATTTGGAAGTGTAATGGATAGTTGTGGAGATGGGCTTAAAGATGCCATCCGGGGTGTCGATCGCGTAAGAGATTCCTTAGCGAGAACTTGCGTACCTGAGAAAGAAAGATAATTTCCTAGCCTGTTACAGGGGTTGATCTTCAAACTCTTCATGCAGATATGCCCTGGCTAGATACAGGTATCGAACCTACAATCAATTGCTCACAGATATGCCCTGGTTAGATACAGGTATCGAATCTGGAATTAGTCGTCTACAGATATGCCCTGGCTAGATATAGGTATCGAGTCTGGAATTAGTTGCCCACAGATATGCCCTGGCTAGATATAGGTATCGAATCTGGAACTTCAAAAGGTTGATCGAGATAACTTTCCTGGCTGGATACAGGCGTAGACCTCTAATCAGTCGCTCACAGATATGCCCTGGCTAGATACAGGTATCGAATCTGGAATTAGTCGTCTACAGATATGCCCTGGCTAGATACAGGTATCGAATCTGGAATTAGTCGCCCACAGATATGCCCTGGCTAGATACAAGTATCGAATCTGGAACTTCAAAAGGTTGGTAGAGATAGCTTTCCTGGTTGGATACAGGTGTAGATCCCTTCATGCAGATATGCCCTGGCTAGATACAGGTATTAAATCTACAATCAATCGCTCACAGATATGCCCTGGCTAGATACAGGTATCAAATCTACAATCAATCGCTCACAGATATGCCCTGGCTAGATACAGGTATCGAATCTGGAATTAATCGTCTACAGATATGCCCTGGCTAGATACAGGTATCGAATCTGGAATTAGTCGCCCACAGATATGCCCTGGCTAGATACAGGTATCGAATCTGGAACTTCAAAAGGTTGATCGAGATAACTTTCCTGGCTGGATACAGGCGTAGACCTCTAATCAGTCGCTCACAGATATGCCCTGGCTAGATACAGGTATCGAATATGGAATTAATCGTCTACAGATATGCCCTGGCTAGATACAGGTATCGAATCTGGAATTAGTCGCCCACAGATATGCCCTGGCTAGATACAGGTATCAAATCTAGAACTTCAAAAGGTTGATCGAGATAACTTTCCTGGCTGGATACAGGCGTAGACCTCTAATCAGTCGCTCACAGATATGCCCTGGCTAGATACAGGTATCTAATCTGGAATTAATCGTCTACAGATATGCCCTGGCTAGTTACAAGTATTGAATCTGGAATTATTTGCCCACAGATATGCCCTGGCTAGATACAGGTATCGAATCTGGAACTTTAAAAGGTTGATCGAGATAACTTTCCTGGCTGGATACAGGCGTAGACCTCTAATCAGTCGCTCACAGATATGCCCTGGCTAGATACAGGTATCGAATCTGGAACTAAAGGTTGATGGTAATCATCTTTGGATTGACTTTTTCCTGAAAAGGCAAAACATTAGTTGTATGCAATGTCATGATGTATGAGATGCATGATGTCATGATGTTTTCAGGAATAAATGAGATTGTGTCGTATGCACTTTATCATGTATATGAATAGGAGGTATGAGATGTGATATGTTTATGAATGTATTTTCGTCTGGGAAAATAAATCCTTGACGAATGCCGGGAAGTTCGTTGAATCCTGGGCTGATGCTGAAGAGTAGAGTTCTTCATTTCCACTGGGGATGATGGTTACAAGAATAAACCGGTAGGAGAAGATGACTCCGTTGGGGAATAAACCTGGTGAAGATATTACTCTGCGGGGAATTACTCTGTGGGAAGAGATACTTCGCTGAGGTTTTAACGATAATTCCGCTGGGGATTCCGTTGATGAGCTTTGTTGGGGAATTTGATGAACTCCGCTGGGGATAGAGAGAACTTCGCTGAGGACGATCTTTCCGTTGTAATTAGCTGAGGATAACCCAGTTATAGGCTCTGGTGGGGATAACCTTCTGAATAAAGCCGGGGAGATACTTTTGCACTCTGCGGGGGATAAGCTTCCAGAATCTACTGGGGATAAGCTTCCAGAATCTACTGGGGATAAGCTTCCAGAATCTACTGGGGAGATTGATTCAACTCTCCTGGGGAAACTTTTGGACTGTACTGGGGAATGGCTACACTGGGGTGTCTGGTCTTCCGCTGGGGAACAAACTTATATTTCCGCCAAGGAATATTAAGACTGCCGGGGATGCTTGCTTAGGAACATCTGTATACTCCGCTGGGGAATATTGAGATCTTCTAGGGATATCTGACTTCCTTAAGGCTGACAGTAGACTAACTTTGCTTAGGGAGGGTATCGCTGACTTGCTAGGGATATTGTGCCTTTTCGGGGCTGATGGGAGACCAACTCTGCTTGGGGAGAGTATTGTTGATTCTGGTCTTACTCTGTGGGGAGTGGAGGTATCTTGGTTACGTTCTTCAGCCGAACCTACCTTGGTACCTTGGTGGACAGAGCAACTAGATCGCTTGGACAATTCATTATTGCCCCTGTTTCTGATGTCACCTGTAATTAGTCCTTTGTTTCGCATGCAAATATTTATGATCAGCAATTAATGTCAAATGCATATATAAAAAATGAACATTGGACGTTCTTTGCAAAACAAAACAGATAAAGGAACAACAATTGGCAATTTGTCAGGAAAAGTGGACTTGTATTCATTTTTGGAATTTGCCTGTAAATAGGCGTTGTGTACAAGAGGCTGACGTCCTAGTAAGAGAACGCAGCCGAACAAAGTAGAGTTTATACAATTTTTAAAAAGGAAAACAAAACAGCTATGTGAAAAAATAATGCCACTGGGTTCCAACTCTGCTATCGCCTTTATGTCTTCAAGCGTCTCATCACTTTGCTGCTTAGTTGGAGATGAAGCTGACTGATTGGTGTCGTCCGAGCCTGATGGTTGATGCCGAATTCTGGATGCAGGGTGATCCAATGAGACATAGTATTATGCTTTAATCCCTAACTTTTGCCTGGACTGCCCTTTCGGGTTTTCAGTCCATCGGGATACCCCTTTTTGCCCAAGCCGCCTGTTGTACCCCAAAATTTTCCCTCCCATATTCTTCAAAATTTGCCAAGTCAAAGCTTCAAAATCTCCCCAAGGGTTGCACAGTTCAAAGGCCTCCTAACAGTCAAAAATTAGGGTTTTGGTTCTGACAAAGAAAATGAAGTTTCCAAGGGTCCAATCAAGTCCCATATGCCTACAAACATGGTCAAGCATCTTCATGCCAAGTTTCAAGACTTACAGCACAAAATTGCACAATCAAAAACCCTAATTGCACTACAATCAACTGTAGGGGCAAAATGGTCATTTGACAGTCAAAAGTCAAAAAATTTGGTCAACATCTTATTTTGAAGCCACAAACATCATTTTATCAATGCTTGATCATGATTCTCAAAGCTTGGCTCAAAAAGTCTCAAGATGCAAAAGTTTCCATATTTGGACAGTGGAAAAAGTCAATTGTAACTTGACCAAGGCATAACTTCCACATGGATTATCAGAAAACTTCCATCCAAAGCTCATTTTAAAGAGAATCACATTTCCTACAACTCCTCTTCACACTTCAAGTCCAAGAAATGCTCTCACAAAAAGTCATCAATTTCAACATTATAGGTCATTTTCAAAAGTCAACAAAAAGGGACTTTAAGTCAAAGGCCATAAATTGAGATTGGTAAATAAAAATGACATGGGACCAAAGGCATTGGTTAGAGGACTTCAAGACCTTTCCAAAATGTCCAAGAATATGATCAAAGCTTAAAAATTGAGCAAGATATGCCTTGTGGAAGTTGGGAAATTTTTGGATATTTTGAAAAGTCAACTTGGCTTCAAATGTCTTAAAATTGCTAATGGGCCTCATTTTCTTCCAAGATTCATCATCCAAGGCATGTGCACGACCATTTGGCCCAAAGGGAAGTTATTCATCATTTTTATTTATTTATTTGAATTTTTAATTGCTAATAATTCATTTAATTAACTAAAATATATGAAAAATACCAAACCAATGCAATCAAATCTTTTTATGCATGGAATAACTTCAGATTTTCGTGCATTATTAGATATAGAAAGAATCAAGGTAATTGAACATGATTGGTATCAAATTTGCATGAAAAAGATTGAAAAATATATGCCATGAAAATAAAATATCTCTTCATCAATGCAAAGGGTTTTTTTGATCCAATTTTCAACCCTAATCATTCCAGTACTTATACTCATGCAAACCCTAGTGCTCATAATCTCCAAGCTACGCAGAAACACCATAGACAACCTTGCATTTTTTCAAGAAAACTCAAATACTGAAAACACGTTTCTAAGGCTTTTCAAGATCAAATAACCACTCCATTAGCTTGCCAAGGTTACCAGGAGATTATTCCAATCAAGAACATCGTCCCATACTCAAGGAATTGGTATATCAAAGTCATACTTTTCACAAAAATATTCATAATCGTATCATGAATTCTATGCATTTTTCATGTGTTTTCTTTACTGATTTACACTAATTGATTGATTATGAAGCTAACCCTATAGTTTGATTGAGTTTTTATGCATTGTACGTGATTTCACCATTAAAGCCAGCTAGGGTTCTTCAAGCTCCAAATTGGGCATTCTTGAATACTGTAAAATTGGGACTTCCCAATACCATGACTGAACTCAGGAAGCTTGGACGATTCTAATACACCCCTCGCGCCTAATTTATGTGACAATATGGGCTAATCGCTATTTCTAAAAAGGTTGTATTTTGGGGGGGTTCAAAACCCCCGCTAAGTCTTTTTATGTTTCAGGAAAAATGCAACAAAGAAGAAGAAGATTAGGTGGCGAACGATGGTTGGATCATTTGAATTCCACGCGCGTTTTTTTATTTTCCAGGCCACTAACCCAGTTTTATGTTATTTATTTGTCATTATATATTCAGAACGCGCGTTTGGTACGAGTGGTAAAGGCATTGTCTCATAAGGCACTGGGACCTGGGTTCGATTCCCAGGTCCCTCACTTCATTCATGCATTTTGTTTCAATCTAATCCAATACAGCTTCAGTCCAAGCGTTCACCATACGTCCCTCATCCAGGCGTGCCACGCGCTTATTGAGATCAATCAAAGGGCTATGATTTGGAGACCATCATGGATCTGAGTCAACGCACCTGCACGCTCCCAGGGAAAGTCAAATAAGGCCTTAGACGTTGGGCCAAAAATGCTGGACTTTACCTCCAGTTTGGGGATAGCACCCCCATAGGTTTGCTTGTTTCATTCTTTTTTTTTTCATATTTTCTTTGTTTTGTTTATTTTCTAATTAAATCTTTAAATTAATTTATAAAATATAAAAATAACAAAAAAAAAGCAGAAAGTCATAAAAAATCAAAAAAACATATTTTATTTTAATATTTTTGTAAGTAAAAATCATTAATTAATTTAGTTTTATTCTTAAACTTAATTTTAATATTTTTCAATAAACTTAAAAATTGGTAGAAGTAGGGTTTCAAATAATTTTCCATTCTTTTTCTTTTTCTCTCACCATAATTAATTATTTAATATTATTTTTGTAAATAAATTGCATTAATTAATTAGGTTTAATTTTAGGTTAAATTTTAATATCTTTTCTTAATAAATTAAAAAATAGCTAGAATTAGGTTTAAATTTCATTTAATTCACATAAAAAAATCCTAAATACCAAAAACTCAAAAAAAATAATTTCTTTTTATTTTATTTTAATTAATTTGTTAATAATTTAATTTCATTAAAAAGGGTCCAACGCCCTCGCTTTCAATTTTAATTCAATTCGCGCATTTATTTCTTTTCTTTTAAATATTTATGTAATTCTCCCAAAGCTGTGTAAATTTATATTTCTTGCACTTTCCTTTATTTTATGTCAAATCGGGTCCTGGATTTAATTTGGCGATGTGGACCCGCGCCTTTGTAATAGTTAGGAACTTTACATTTCTCGTAACTTTTTAACCGTTAATAATTGCATGCAAGAATGAATGTTAAAATAAAAACAAACGCGTAGATCACCCATGACATGAACAAGATAAATGCAAATGAACATGACACACAAATCACACACCACCCCTAGGGTACGCCTCACTGTTGCCTTGCCTCGAAAGGTGATCGTCGAGTAGAGGATGTCTTAGTAAGTCCTCATGATCCAGGAACCTGGCATGAGGGTAGCTTCTAAGGTATCTTCCTATTGCTCTGGTGATCACAATGTCCCTAAACCCGAATTGACCCGAACACCTCCAACGGTGGTGCTACCTATCTCTCAATGGTGGGATGGCGCTACTTTAAAGGACATCTACACAGACGAATTCCTTAGGGTAGGTAGACGACTCTAGATACTTGCTCTAATTTCAAAACAAATCAAAAATACTTTTCACACCAACACCTTTTCAAAAAGCTTTCGAAAGCAATTTTTCAAACACTCTTGAGGATCGACACAAGAGTCGAACTGGAATTTTCAAAGAAACTTTTTTAAACCCACAGTTGAAAAGAAAACAAACAATTTTGAAAACACGATGAGCAAGTATCTAAGAGCCCATGGATAACCATGGATAGAAAGGGTGCTAACACCTTCCCTTTCTATAACATACCTCCCGAACCGAGAGCAATCTCTATAAGGAATTTTTCTATGCTTTTGTCCTTTCCATTTGGAGAAAATAAAAGACGGTGGCGACTCTTGCTTCCGCGACATTTCGTGAACCAGCGTTAAACAGTCAGTTCCAGATCCACCGATCACAGAACTGGCGACTCTGCTGGGGATGATAGAAAAACTCATCCTGACCATCTTGTGTGAAATCCAATGCTCCTTCATCAATCAGGTCCTGGATCTTGTTCTTCAGAGCCCAACACTCATTTGTATCATGTCCTGGACTGGCAGAGTGGTAGGCACACCTTTTATTGGGATCATAGATAGGAGATGCTGTATTGGGGTTCCGGGGTGGATCTGGAACTGACTGTTTAACGCTGGTTCGCGAAATGTCGCGGAAGCAAGAGTCGCCACCGTCTTTTATTTTCTCCAAATGGAAAGGACAAAAGCACAGAAAAATTCCTTAAAGAGATTGCTCTCGGTTCGGGAGGTAGATTATAGAAAGGGAAGGTGTTAGCACCCTTTCTATCCATGGTTATCCATGGGCTCTTAGATACTTGCTCACTTGTGTTTTCAAAAATGGTTTGTTTGCTTTTCAACTATGGGTTTTAAAAAAGTTTCTTTGAAAATTTCAGTTCGACTCTTGTATCGGTCCTCAAGAGTGTTTGAAAAATTGCTTTCGAAAGCTTTTTGAAAAGGTGTCGGTGTGAAAAGTATTTTTGATTTGTTTTGAAATTAGAGCAAGTATTTAGAGTCGTCTACCTACCCTAAGGAATTCGTCTGTGTAAATGTCCTTTAAAGTAGCGCCATCCCACCATTGAGAGGTAGGTAGCACCACCGTTGGAGGTGTTCGGGTCAATTCGGGTTTAGGGACATTGTGATCACCAGAGCAATAGGAAGATACCTTAGAAGCTACCCTCATGCCAGGTTCCCGAATCATGAGGACTTACTAAGACATCCTCTACTCGACGATCACCTTTCGAGGCAAGGCAACAGTGAGGCGTACCCTAGGGGTGGTGTGTGATTTGTGTCTCATGTTCATTTGCATTTATCTTGTTCATGTCATGGGTGATCTACGCGTTTGTTTTTATTTTAACATTCATTCTTGCAGGCAATTATTAACGGTTAAAAAGTTGCGAGAAATGTAAAGTTCCTAAACTATTACAAAGGCGCGGGTCCACATCGCCAAATTAAATCCAGGACCCGATTTGACATAAAATAAAGGAAAGTGCGAGAAATATAAATTTACACAGCTTTGGGAGAATTACATAAATATTTAAAAGAAAAGAAATAAATGCGCGAATTAAATTAAAATTGAAAGCGAGGGCGTTGGACCCTTTTTAATGAAATTAAGTTATTAACAAATTAATTAAAATAAAATAAAAAGAAATTTTTTTTTTTGAGTTTTTGGTATTTAGGATTTTTTTATGTGAATTAAATGAAATTTAAACCTAATTCTAGCTATTTTTTAATTTATTAAGAAAAGATATTAAAATTTAACCTAAAATTAAACCTAATTAATTAATGCAATTTATTTACAAAAATAATATTAAATAATTAATTATGGTGAGAGAAAAGAAAAAGAATGGAAAATTATTTGAAACCCTACTTCTACCAATTTTTAAGTTTATTGAAAAATATTAAAATTAAGTTTAAGAATAAAACTAAATTAATTAATGATTTTTACTTACAAAAATATTAAAATAAAATATGTTTTTTTGATTTTTTATGACTTTCTGCTTTTTTTTTTTGTTATTTTTATATTTTATAAATTAATTTAAAGATTTAATTAGAAAATAAACAAAACAAAGAAAATATGAAAAAAAAAGAATGAAACAAGCAAACCTATGGGGGTGCTGTCCCCAAACTGGAGGTAAAGTCCAGCATTTTTGGCCCAACGTCTAAGGCCTTATTTGACTTTCCCTGGGAGCGTGCAGGTGCGTTGACTCAGATCCATGATGGTCTCCAAATCATAGCCCTTTGATTGATCTCAATAAGCGCGTGGCACGCCTGGATGAGGGATGTATGGTGAACGCTTGGACTGAAGCTGTATTGGATTAGATTGAAAAAAATGCATGAATGAAGTGAGGGACCTGGGAATCGAACCCAGGTCCCAGCGCCTTATGAGACAATGCCTTTACCACTCGTACCAAACGCGCGTTCTGAATATATAATGACAAATAAATAACATAAGAGAAAACTGGGTTAGTGGCCTGGAAAATAAAAAAATGCGCGTGGAATTCAAATGATCCAACCATCGTTCGCCACCTAATCTTCTTCTTCTTTGTTGCATTTTTCCTGAAACATAAAAAGACTTAGCGGGGGTTTTGAACCCCCCCAAAATACAACCTTTTTAGAAATAGCGATTAGCCCATATTGTCACATAAATTAGGCGCGAGGGGTGTATTAGAATCGTCCAAGCTTCCTGAGTTCAGTCATGGTATTGGGAAGTCCCAATTTTACAGTATTCAAGAATGCCCAATTTGGAGCTTGAAGAACCCTAGCTGGCTTTAATGGTGAAATCACGTACAATGCATAAAAACTCAATCAAACTATAGGGTTAGCTTCAGAATCAATCAATTAGTGTAAATCAGTAAAGAAAACACATGAAAAATGCATAGAATTCATGATACGATTATGAATATTTTCGTGAAAAGTATGACTTTGATATACCAATTCCTTGAGTATGGGACGATGTTCTTGATTGGAATAATCTCCTGGTAACCTTGGCAAGCTAATGGAGTGGTTATTTGATCTTGAAAAGCCTTAGAAACGTGTTTTCAGTATTTGAGTTTTCTTGAAAAAATGCAAGGTTGTCTATGGTGTTTCTGCGCAGCTTGGAGATTATGAGCACTAGGGTTTGCATGAGTATAAGTACTGGAATGATTAGGGTTGAAAATTGGATCAAAAAAACCCTTTGCATTGATGAAGAGATATTTTATTTTCATGGCATATATTTTTCAATCTTTTTCATGCAAATTTGATACCAATCATGTTCAATTACCTTGATTCTTTCTATATCTAATAATGCACGAAAATCTGAAGTTATTCCATGCATAAAAAGATTTGATTGCATTGGTTTGGTATTTTTCATATATTTTAGTTAATTAAATGAATTATTAGCAATTAAAAATTCAAATAAATAAATAAAAATGATGAATAACTTCCCTTTGGGCCAAATGGTCGTGCACATGCCTTGGATGATGAATCTTGGAAGAAAATGAGGCCCATTAGCAATTTTAAGACATTTGAAGCCAAGTTGACTTTTCAAAATATCCAAAAATTTCCCAACTTCCACAAGGCATATCTTGCTCAATTTTTAAGCTTTGATCATATTCTTGGACATTTTGGAAAGGTCTTGAAGTCCTCTAACCAATGCCTTTGGTCCCATGTCATTTTTATTTACCAATCTCAATTTATGGCCTTTGACTTAAAGTCCCTTTTTGTTGACTTTTGAAAATGACCTATAATGTTGAAATTGATGACTTTTTGTGAGAGCATTTCTTGGACTTGAAGTGTGAAGAGGAGTTGTAGGAAATGTGATTCTCTTTAAAATGAGCTTTGGATGGAAGTTTTCTGATAATCCATGTGGAAGTTATGCCTTGGTCAAGTTACAGTTGACTTTTTCCACTGTCCAAATATGGAAACTTTTGCATCTTGAGACTTTTTGAGCCAAGCTTTGAGAATCATGATCAAGCATTGATAAAATGATGTTTGTGGCTTCAAAATAAGATGTTGACCAAAATTTTTGACTTTTGACTGTCAAATGACCATTTTGCCCCTACAGTTGATTGTAGTGCAATTAGGGTTTTTGACTGTGCAATTTTGTGCTGTAAGTCTTGAAACTTGGCATGAAGATGCTTGACCATGTTTGTAGGCATATGGGACTTGATTGGACCCTTGGAAAATTCATTTTCTTTGTCATAACCAAAACCCTAATTTTTGACTGTTAGGAGGCCTTTGAACTGTGCAACCCTTGGGGAGATTTTGAAGCTTTGACTTGGCAAATTTTGAAGAATATGGGAGGGCAAATTTTGGGGTACAACAGTTGCCCCTGTTCAATCTTCTTAGACCTGAGGATGCAGATTGGCTGACGTGCCTTTCGTAATCCGAAGGTGGAAGATGATTGAACACTAGAGTGCCCAGAAATTTGCGCTCACATAGTAGCGTGATGGCGGGGGAATGGGCTTATGGATGCCATTTGGAGATTGATGGATAAGATGATGGGCTTATAGATGCCATGCTAAGAGGTGTCGATCGCGTAAGAGATTCCTTAGCGAGAAGTTGCGTACCTGAAAAGGAAAAATGATTACCTGACCTGTTACAGGGGCTGGTCTTTGAACTCTTTGTATAGATGTGTCCTGACTGGTTACAGGAGCTGAATCTGGAGCTTCAAAAGGTGATGAATGAACCAGGGATAGTTACTACCTCAACAGGAACGCTGAGAGAACCTTGGACGATTACTACCTCAACAGGGACGCTGAGAGAACCTTGGGTGACTTCTACCTCAACAGGAACGCTGAGAGAATCTGAGGCGACTTCCACTTCAACAGTAACGCTGAGAGAATCTTGGGTGACTTCTACCTCAACAGTAATCATTGAGAGAATCTTGGGCGACTTCAACCTCAACAGTAATCATTGAGAGAATCTTGGGCAACTTCAACCTCAACAGTAATCATTGAGAGAATCTTGGGCGACTTCAACCTCAACAGTAATCATTGAGAGAATCTTGGATGTCTTCTACTGAGTCTTTATCAGGAAAATATGTTAGGGGTCGATTTAGATGGACTAGAGAAGGCCTTTGACTGGATAAGAAACAGAAAAATCTTAGGGTCGATTTAGCCGAACCGGTCTAGGTCTTGAAATCTTCAACTGGATAAGAAACAAGGAGATCTTAGGGTCGATCTGACTGAACCAGAGAAGGCCTTTGACTGGATAAGAAACAGAAAAATCTTAGGGTCGATTTAACTGAACAGGTCAAGGTCTTGAGATGTCTTTAACTGGATAAGAAACAGGGAGATCTTAGGGTCGATCTGACTGAACCAGAGAAGGCCTTTGACTGGATAAGAAACAGAAAAATCTTAGGGTCGATTTAACTGAACCAGACAAGGTCTTGAGATGTCTTCAACTGGATAAGAAACGGGGAGATCTTAGGGTCGATCTGACTGAACCAGAGAAGGCCTTGGACGGGATAAGAAACAGAAAAATCTTAGGGTCGATTTAACTGAACCGGTCTAGGTCTTGAAATCTTCAACTGGATAAGAAACAGGGAGATCTTAGGGTCGATCTGACTGAACCAGAGAAGGCCTTTGACTGGATAAGAAATAGAAAAATCTTAGGGTCGATTTAACTGAACCGGTCTAGGTCTTGAAATGTAGCTGAGAACTTAACTGGATCTTTCCTGAAAGGTAAAGGTCAGTCATATGCAATGCATGATGTGGATCAAGCAATGATGTTCTCAACATAAATGAGATTTGTGAGATATGATGCGTAGATGCATGCTATAATGTATGGAAGTGCGATGTTTATGAATGTGTGCTTTTCGTCTTAGGAAGATAAATCCTTGACGGGTGCCGGGAAATCACTCCTGGGCTGACGTTGAAGAATAGAGCTTAGCTTCCGCTGGGGATGATAGTTGCAAGAATACCGGTAGGAGAAGATGACTTCGTTGGGGAATAAACTTGGCGAATGGATTACTCTGCGGGGAGAAAAGTACTCTAACGATCTTGCTGGAGAGCAATACTCTGTGGGGAGAGAGGTACTTTGCTGGAATGTTGATGGTAACTTGCTGGGGATACCCTTGTTGTGTTGGAAGTGTTAATAGACTTCGCTGGGGATAAGAAGACTTCGTCGAGGACGCTCTTTCCGAGGCTTTTGGCTGAGGATAACCCAGTTATATCCTGGTAGGGAAATAACTCTTGAATAAAGCCGGGAGACGCGTTCGTGCTCTGCGAGGGATGAGCTTCCAGAATCTACTGGGGATGAGCTTACTACTTGGGGAGATGGATTCCAACTTTCCTGGGGAACTAGATTGGACTCTCTTGGGGAAGTTTTGAGATGTATCGGGGAAGTAACTCCGTTGAATGTTTGATATACCGCCGGGGAACAATCTTTAGGCCAAGACTGCCGGGGATGCTTGTTAAGAATGTCCATATGATGTGCTGGGGAATGTTGAGATCTGCTGGAGGATACCTAACTTCCTTAAGGTTTGATAATATAGCTTGGCGAGAGTGCACTGACTTGCTGGCTCACTCTCTGGGGAATTAAGATGTACTGGTTGTGTTTTTTAGCTGAACCTATCTTAGTACCTTGGTGGACAGAGCCATTAGATTGTTTAGACAACTCGCCTTGCCCCTGTTTCTGAGGTGGGAGAAGAAGACCTGTGAGGTGCTAATAATTTGTTGATGGACAAACCTTCTTCTGGTAGGCCGGTGACAAGATGACAGGACATAGTCGTACGCTTCGATCCCTAACTTTTTCCTGGACCGCCCTTTCGGGTTTTCAGTCCACCAGGATACCCATTTTTGCCCAAGCCGCCTTTTCAGGTTTTCGACTTGCCGGGTGTACAGTTTTTTTTCATTTCATCCCTTATTTTTGCCCGAACCCTTTTGGTTCGCTGGGAAGCCCTTATTTTTGCCTAGGTGTGTCAACCTAGCGGGTCTTTAATTTTGCGTAGTATTTTTTCGACTATGTCCACGTTCTCAGAATGTATGGATGTGCCCCTGTTGTTGTGTTGCCATGCCACCAGAAGATCTTCGTTTGATCGTCCAATGCCCCAAGTGACTTAGACGGAGATTTGCCCCAGGCTGGTTGGCCTTTTGAGAGATTCTCCGAATCTTGACTTAACTGCCCCAGATGATGGACAATGATCATGTCGTGCCCCTTGATTGGAAGTGCTTCTGTTCACTAGGCTTTCATCGTGCGAATTTCCCTGTTGTTCAAACAAATAGTCATATGCAAACAATGTTACATCAAAAATGCAAAGCTTATGTCTGTCTTGAAGATTTTGAAAATGCATTCTTTTTCATAAAACAAATGAATGTTTGTAAAACGTGATGTCAACTCCGTATTTTACCGTGAGCCTTAAGGAGTCAGGATACCTTTGTAACAGTATGCTTTCGAACAAACCCATGCTTCAGCTAGGACTTTTAAGGGTTGTAGCGTGGCCTGGTTCATGGTTTAAGAAACAAAGGATAAAGGCTCAAATTATTTGTACCCACCCGCTCTTCGTGATGTTCTCCAAACCTAAACTCAGTTGATCATACGTTAGACCTTGTTTGAGTCTTTGTCCTGATTTTCCGTTGATGATTCGGATGTTGATAACTTATTTTGAATAGGCAGTCATTCCTTTTTTTGTTGAGAGTTTGTAAGACCTCTTTCTTGTCTGATTTTTGTTATCCCTTTCTTTTTTGCCTGAACTATTTCCTTTTTTGGAATTACAGTCAGCGGGATGCCCCAGTTTTGTAAGTCTCCTTCATGGGTTTTGACTTAATGGGTTTTTTATTTTTTGAGATAATGAATGCCTTTCTTTATAGATTATTCGGAACCATCACCGTCTTCCTTTGTTTTGTAAGGACCTCTTTGGTGCCATTTGTTATGCACTTGGATCAACTGAGAGACTACCCTGCCCCAGGTTATGATTAAGGGTTTTAAATTTTGAAAAGAAAAACTCCTACTTCTTTGGCTCAGAGGGGTTGACGAGGGATTATCATCCTTATAACTCCAGTGTTTAGGGATTGAAACAATTCCTGTACCTCATCAGCGGGGTCTGTTCAAAAGCATACTGTGGATTATGGTATCGTTTTCGTCATCCTCCCTCAAGAGGCTTAGAATTATTAATTGAGAGTTGATCATCAGAAAAAAAATATGAAAGTAATTTGCATTTAGTGAATACGAATATATTGTTTCAGAACAGACATATGCGATGCATTAATGAAATAACAATGTTTAACATGAGTAAATGTTTGAACAAAAGAAAATTGCAACTTGAACATTCGAATGAACAAAAATTTCTCAATCCTAGCCCTGTTTTGGCAAGGGAGCAGTGATCACGTTGGGAGTCTCGGCGGGCTCGAACTCGATCTCTTTAGCATCGATCATGTTCTGAATCTTGTACTTCAGTGCCCAACAATCCTCAGTATCGTGCCCCGGGCTACCAGAATGGTAAGCGCACCTTGCTCCTGGGTTGTAATTTGGAGAGGAAGTCTTTGGATTTGCAGGAGGGTTGATCACCGCAATCAGGTTCATCCTTAACATGTGCTACAAAGCTCGGGACCATGGCATGTTGGTGTTGGTGAATTGTCTCTTAGGCTCATCCGACCTGTTCTGATCAACCCGCTGTTCTTGGCGAGGTCGTTATTGGACCTGTGAAGTAGTAGCAACTCGGAGAGGTCTATTCATTGGACCCGACCTTTTCCTTCTTAGAAGTTGTTCCATGACCGGGTCCCTGATTTGGGCTGGTTGCTTCATGCCTTGAGGAAGCTGACTGATCATGGCCCTCAGCTCTCCCTGCTCTTGAGCTAAACCTTGAATGAGGGCCCTTTGCCCCAGCATCTGGGTTTTCAATGTGTCTACCTCAGCTTGTAGACGTTTCAGCTGTTCGTCCTTGTCATCTTCAGGACTCTTTCTGATCAGATTCCCCATGAGGAGTGTCCTCAACTCTTCCTGCCCCTTGGATAGGCTTATGAAGATCTCCTTGAACCGAGTCTCTTGAGTGTGAAGGTCCTGGTTATCCTGTTGGGAAGTCATTGCTGAAATAAACAGCGACAAAGGTAAGTGTCCTGCAAAAGGGATACCTGTAATGCAAAGATGTGTATGATATGCATGCAATGTTTTCAAGGATCTTGTGGGGTAAACAAAAACTGTTAGAACTAGGTAGCTTGATTGAGGGACACCCATGTTGTTGAGAATTCTTCTTCAAGGGTCAAAGGCTCACCATATCCAGTGGGTCATAGCCTCTGACTTTAGTCATCATGTCTGGTTTTGGTTTCCAAACAACCTTGGTTAGGGGAACCTTCTTCAAGAGTCAAAGCTCACCATATCAAGTGGGTCATAGCCCCTGACTCAAGTTATCATGTCTTGGCTGGAGGAAAAATAAATCCCCTTTGCCCCTTGCTAGACATTCTGGTTCATCAGGACCTGCATCACAAACCCTTGAGATCCTTGAAATGGATTAGTCCTTTATGTGGGATGCATGCAATGGTATGATGTCATGATGCATGGGGTAATATGGGTAAACCTTGTTATAAGTCCCTATTAAGGACTATAAACAAAACCTGCAAGTAAACTCAGTAAACCCTGTTAGGAGTCCTAGTTAAGGACTAAAAATAAAACCTGGAAGGAACTTAATAAACCCTGTTATAAGTCCTAATTAAGGACTATAAACAAAACCTACAGGAAACTCAAGTGTCAGACAACAAGCATGCAAATAGTCAAGTTGGAAGGCACACAAGTCACACAAAAGAAGCCCTTAGAGTTTAGGCCAGCATGAGGTCTAGGTATTACCCTCTTGAAGTTAGTGGGCTCAACCTGTCCTATTAGAAGTAACCGGGTTCTAAGGGTCCCAATATCACCGGATTGCTTTCATTTTTCATCATTTCGATTTAGCCACTGAACTGGCGACCGAAATATTCCAGGAAAGCAACCCTCAATTGAGTGTAGTATCGAGTATCAACCAACCTCGGACTGCACCAAAGTCAGTTATCTCACTACCCTAAAGAGGCCAGGATGGTTCAATTAAGGTTCCTAAGGTCAGTTGATGCTTCATGACACCACGCGGAGGCCCCGTACTCTCCTTGACTGAACTCAAGGGTTACCGGTACACACCCAAGTGCCACATCAACATAGCAGACTATTTCAACCATGTCGGTATACCCCGCACAGTTCCCTCACAGCCTTGTTGCTACTTTCTAAGAAGGTATCCCCAGATCCGGGTTAGGATCTATAGAACTCCCAAGCAACCCACAATTTTAAAGCAAACAAGTCAATACAATTGAAAACACAGTTATGAACTAAACCCTAAGGTACACCTCACTTTATAAAGTATCCCCAGCAGAGTCGCCAGTTCTGTGATCGGTGGATCTGGAACTGACTATTTAACGCTGGTTCGCGAAATGTCGCGGAAGCAAGAGTCGCCACCGTCTTTTATTTTCTCCAAATGGAAAGGACAAAAACATAGAAAAATTCCTTATAGAGATTGCTCTCGGTTCGGGAGGTAGGTTATAGAAAGGGAAGGTGTTAGCACCCTTTCTATCCATGGTTATCCACGGGCTCTTAGATACTTTCTCATTGTGTTTTCAAAATTGTTTGTTTGCTTTTCAACTGTGGGTTTAAAAAAGTTTCTTTGAAAATTCCAGTTTGACTCTTGTGTCGGTCCTCAAGAGTGTTTGAAAAATTGCTTTCGAAAGCTTTTTGAAAAGGTGTTGGTGTGAAAAGTATTTTTGAGGGGCAAGGCAACAGTGAGGCGTACCCTAGGGGTGGTGTGTGATTTGTGTGTCAGATTCATTTATTTTTGTCTTTTCTAATTCTTTAAATCAATTTATTTTCATAAAATATAAAAATAACACAAAAAATCAGAAATGACAAAAATAAATGAATCTGACACACAAATCACACACCACCCCTAGGGTACGCCTCACTGTTGCCTTGTCCCTCGAAAGGTGATCGTCGAGTAGAGGATGTCTTAGTAAGTCCTCATGATCCGGGAACCTGGCATGAGGGTAGCTTCTAAGGTGTCTTCCTATTGCTCCGGTGATCACCATGTCCCGAACCTTCGAATTGACCCGAACACCTCCAACGGTGGTGCTACCTACCTCTCAATGATGGGATGGCACTACTTTAAAGGACATCTACACAGACGAATTCCTTAGGGTAGGTAGACGACTCTAGATACTTGCTCTAATTTCAAAACAAATCAAAAATACTTTTCACACCAACACCTTTTCAAAAAGCTTTCGAAAGCAATTTTTCAAACACTCTTGAGGACCGACACAAGAGTCGAACTGGAATTTTCAAAGAAACTTTTTTAAACCCACAGTTGAAAAGCAAACAAACAATTTTGAAAACACAATGAGCAAGTATCTAAGAGCCCATGGATAACCATGGATAGAAAGGGTGCTAACACCTTCCCTTTCTATAACCTACCTCCCAAACCGAGAGCAATCTCTATAAGGAATTTTTCTATGCTTTTGTCCTTTCCATTTGGAGAAAATAAAAGACGGTGGCGACTCTTGCTTCCGCAACATTTCGCGAACCAGCGTTAAACAGTCAGTTCCAGATCCACCGATCACACCGCCTTTTCAGGTTTTCGACTTGTCGGGTGTACAAATTTTTTTCATTTCATCCCTTATTTTTTCCCGAACCCTTTTGGTTCGCCGGGAAGCCCTTATTTTTGCCTAGGTGTGCCAACCTAGCGGGTCTTTAGTCATGTGTAGTATCTTTTTACTATGTCTGCATTGGCGGGGTGAGGAAGGTCGTCACCATCCATGGTAGTTAGAATCATAGCTCCTCCTGAGAAGATATGCTTAACTACAAATGGCCCTTCGTACGTAGGGGTCCATTTTCCCTTGGGATCACTTTGAGGTAGAATGATGCGCTTGATTACCAGGTCTCTGACTTGATACTCTTGTCGTCTGACTTTCTTGTTAAATGCCTTGATCATCCGTTTTTGGTACGTCTGACCATGACAAATAGCATTTAGTCTCTTTTCGTTGATTAGGTTTAATTGATCAAGCCGAGTCTGGATCCAGTCGTCTTCGCTCAAACCTGCATCCTTCATTATCTGGAGAGAGGGTATTTGGACTTCAATAGGCAAGACTGCCTCCATGCCATAGACCAAGGAGAAGGGAGTTTCCCCTGTTGACGTCCTTGCTGAGGTACGGTACCCATGAAGGGCGAACGGTAACATCTCGTGCCAATCTTTGTAGGTCACTGTCATCTTCTGCATAATCTTCTTGATATTCTTGTTCGCCGCTTCTACAGCCCCATTCATCTTCGGCCGGTAAGGAGAAGAGTTGTGGTGCTGTATCTTGAATTGCTCGCAGATCTCAGTGATCATCTTGTTATTAAGATTGGTACCATTGTCCGTAATTATCCTCTCTGGTACGCCGTATCGGCAAATCAGATTATGCCGGATGAACCGTGCCACGACGTTCTTGGTTACGGTAGCATAGGATGCTGCTTCAACCCACTTTGTAAAGTAATCAATTGCTACCAGGATGAAGCGATGCCCGTTGGATGCCGTAGGTCTGATCTCTCCAATCATATCAATGCCCCACATTGCAAAAGGCCAACGTGTTGTCAAGACGTTCAGAGGAACTGGAGGAATGTGCACCTTATCAGCATAGATCTGGCATTTATGACATGTCTGAGAGTGTTGATAACAGTCGGCTTCCATTGTGGACCATAAATATCCTACCCGAAGGATTTTCTTTGCCATGGTATGCCCACTGGAATGAGTTCCGAAGGTACCTTCATGCAGCTCTGCCATGATCCTTTCTGCTTCAGTCTTATCCACACAACACAGTAAGGTTGAATCGTGGTTTCGCTTGTAAAGAATGTTGTTACTGAGGAAGAACTTTGCTGCGAACCTTCTCAGAAACTTCTTGTCGTTAACAGATGCGCCTTCGGGGTATTCTTGAGCTTCAAGGTACCTCTTCACGTCATGATACCAAGGCTTTTCTGTTACCTCTTCAGTTTCAAGATCACAGCAATGTGCAGGTTCATCCAATTTCCAGATAACGATCTGGGGAGCCTCGTTGTCCCATTTGACTTTGAACATAGAAGACATCGTAGCTAGCGCGTCCGCCAACTGATTCTCCTCTCTTGGGAAGTGTTCAAAAGTTATCTCCTCGAAATAGGGAATCAACGTCAACACATATTCCTTGTAAGGAATAAGATTTGGGTGTTTCATATCCCACTCGCCTTTGATCTGACTGATCACGAGAGCGGAATCTCCGAAGACACTCAGAAACTTGATCCTTAGGTCGATTGCAGCTCGAAGACCCATGATGCAGGCTTCATACTCTGCCATGTTGTTGGTGCAGTTGAAACATAGACGGGCGGTGAATGGAGTATGAGTGCCTTTAGGGGAGATGATCACAGCGCCGATACCATTACCCAAAGCGTTTGAGGCTCCGTCAAAGTGCATAGACCATCGGGATCCTTCCTCAGGTCCTTCATCCGGTCTAGGCACTTCACAATCAGTCACTACCATGATATTCTCGTCTGGAAATTCAAAGTTCATGGATTGGTAGTCGTCCACTGCCTGGTGTGCCAAATGGTCTGCCAATACACTTCCCTTGATTGCTTTTTGAGTCGTATACTGGATGTCGTATTCGGTCAAGATCATCTGCCATCTTGCTATTCTTCCGGACAAGGCAGGCTTTTCGAAGATATACTTTATTGGATCCATTTTTGAAATCAACAGAATAGTGTGAGTCAACATATACTGTCTCAGCCGGCGAGCAGCCCATACCAAAGCGCAGCAAGTTTTCTCGAGCAGTGAGTATCGGGTCTCACAGTCGGTAAACTTTTTTCTAAGGTAATAAATGGCGTGCTCTTTTCGGCTAGACTCGTCATGCTGCCCCAGCACACACCCCATTGAGCTGTCAAGTACTGTTAAGTATAAGATTAGAGGTCTCCCTTCAACCGGTGGCATAAGGATGGGTGGTTCTTGGAGGTACTCTTTGATTCTTTCGAAAGCGGCCTGACATTCATCATTCCAACGTACTACTTGATCTTTCTTCAGTAGCTTGAAGATTGGTTCACAGGTAGCAGTTAGATATAAGATGAATCGGGCAATATAGTTCAGCCGTCCTATAAAGCCTCTGACTTCTTTCTTTGTCTTGGGAACTGGCATCTCTTGTATGGCTTTCACCTTGGCAGGGTCCACTTGAATACCTTTATCGCTCATGACAAAGCCTAGTAGTTTTCCAGACCTCACCCCGAAGGTGCACTTGTTCGGGTTCAACCTCAGCTTGTACAACTTCAGACGGTCAAACAGCTTCTGTAGATGGTCAAGGTGTTCCTCCTCAGTTTGGGACCTTGCAATCATATCGTCGACATATACTTCGATCTCGTGATGGATCATGTCATGAAACAAAGCAACCATGGCACGTTGGTAGGTTGCCCCAGCATTTTTCAACCCAAAAGGCATGACCTTGTAGCAAAAGGTGCCCCACTGAGTAACAAAAGTGGTCTTCTCCATGTCTTCAGGCGCCATTTTGATTTGATTATAACCTGAGAACCCATCCATGAAGGAGAATACCTTATGCTGAGCAGTGTTGTCCACTAGAACGTCGATGTGAGGTAGAGGGAAATCATCCTTGGGGCTCGCCCTGTTCAAATCCCTGTAATCAACACACATTCGGACCTTACCATCTTTCTTTGGCACCGGGACCACGTTGGCAACCCACTGAGGGTAAGAAGTCACTGCTAGAAACCCGACATCAAATTGTTTCATAACCTCAACTTTGATTTTCTCAGACATTTCTGGACGCATACGGCGGACCTTCTGTTTTACCGGAGGGCATTCTTCCTTGGTAGGAAAGTGATGAACCACAATATCCGTATCCAACCCAGGCATGTCTTCGTAAGACCAGGCAAAGATTTCCACATAGTCATGCAGCATCTGAATCAACCGTTGTTTCACACTAGACTCTAGATTGGCACCAATCTTGACTTCCTTTCTGTCTGTCTCAGTACCCAGATTTACCATTTCCACTGGCTTTTCATGTGGCTGAATTGCCCTCTCTTCCTGGAGCAGCAGTCTTGCAAGCTCACCAAGCACTTCGCAATCATCTTCACCTTCGTCTTCGGCTAAGTTGATCGGATTTTCGAAGTCATAACTGGTAGTAGTAGAGTCGTTACTAGTGAGATCCAGAGTGGATTGGAACCTGTATAGGTGAGTGTGTGTAAATATAGCTGTTTTGCAATATAATAAAGAAAGACAAGGAGCGCAAGATTTGAAATGCAAAAAACATCCAATGCTTTTATTAATGATATATGAAAATGACACACAAAAGCCCTGACAAATGAAGCCACGGTGCCCCGGGTAAGACACTGGGCCATAAAGTTTCAAATTATTGTTCGTTACAAATTTAAAACAAAGGAGTTCATTACTGAGTGACAAAAGTAATAGGTACGAAGTCTTTCGCAGTCCAGTTGTTTGGTCCACCGTCGGTCGTTGGGTAGATCCAGCTGTCGAATTCAGATTCCTCCGCATCGTCTTCAATAGCATTTACTCCCGGGTTAGTGATGAACACAGGAGGTCTTCCAATCCTTGCCTTACGAACAGCCCTCTGAGCTTCTGCAGTGAAACCCAAACCAAATTTGTCAGTCTTCGGAGTGAAATCAGGAAGTCGGCCCCAGTTTGCACACTCACCCTTCTCAATCACAGCCCGGGCATCTTTTAAGGAAGCCATCTTCAAAGGAGAGTCTTCTTCAGTCACAGTCTCTGCTGATGCCAGCGTTTGAGGGACCTCTTCAAAGTGTTGAAATGGGGTCTCAATGAACTCCCCATCCATCTCTACGTACCGGAACGAGTTGAGGTGGCTGACCATATATTCTTCTTCCCCTTGAACTGTTACGATCTTCCCTCTGACCGGGTATTTCAGCTTCTGATGCAGAGTTGAGGTCACAGCTCCCGCCTTATGGATCCATGGACGACCCAACAAACAAGAATAGGATGGACGAATGTCCATCACATAGAAAGTAGAATCAAAAAATTGAGAACCAACCCTGATTGGAATGTCAACTTCACCATGTACCATCCTCTTCGACCCGTCAAAGGCCCGGACAACAATGTTACTAGGCTTGAGCTCTAAACCCTCACAATCCAGCATGTCTAGAGCTTTCTTGGGCAATACATTCAACGATGAACCAATGTCGACCAGCACATGGGCAAGAGTAGTGCCCATGCATTCAATGGAGACATGCAAGGCATCATTATGGTTCTTCCCCTTAGCAGTCAGATCAGCGTCGGAGAATCCCAAGCCATTATCAGCAGTTAAGTTGGATACACACTCAGTAAATTGATCAGCAGATGTCTCTTGTGGCACGTGGGCCGTCTTCAGGAAGGTAATCAGAGCCTTGGCATGGGCCTCTGAACACAACAACAGTGATAGCATAGAAATCTTTGATGGGGTGTGCCCCAGCTGCTCAACTACATTGAAATCACTCTTCTTGATAATCTTAAGAATCTCTTCCATCTCCTGCCTGGAAGCTTCAACGGTGGTTGTCTTTGGTGCCTCCGTCTGGGCAGGCACATCAGTAGCAATCCCTTTTCCCCGAGCGTCAGATGACTCGGCAACAGGGGTAGAAATAAGAACTTGGTCAGGCAGGGAAGTGGGCACACTTGCAGGTGTAATGACAAGAGGTCTATGAATAGCTGGTGGCGCAATATCAGGTGAGAAGAGCCTACCACTACAAGTGACTTTGGCAGGCCCGGTGATGTTGCTGACGCTGGTACTAGTGGCAAACTCTTGTTTAATTCCAAGCACATAAACATCTGCCCCATAGTGCCACGGGACCGCTTTGTCAGATGTATAGGGGATGGGCCCCGGAACAGTGATGATGATAGGTGCAACCTTCTGAGTAGACATGATTTTGACAGGCTTCTTTGAGGGAGCCTTAGGAGAATTTTTGAAAATAGTAACAATGGACACTTCTTCAATAGGGATAACAGGAACAACAACCTTTTCGAACAAGATCTCTTTGTTATCCATCAGGTTTTGGACGCCTGACTTCAACAAAGGACAACCAGCAGGTGAAACAGAACATAGATGGCAAACTTTACTACATCCCGGAAATAAACCGGCTAGCAACAGGTTCCTTTTGACAGTCAACAACAGAGTAACAATATCATCCACAGAGGCTACATACAGGTCTTCCTCTACAGCATTCACTCCATGCTGGGGCATGGGAGCAGTCACAACATTGGGCCTTTCGGGCGCCTCGAACTATATTTCTTTAGCATCAATAAGGTCCTGAACCTTATTCCTTAGAGCCCAACAATCATTTGTAGCGTGCCTCGGGCTGTCAGAATGATAAGCACAGCGGGCGTTGGGATTGTACTTTTGATAGGTTGTGTTCACTACCTTCGGAGCTTCTTTGACAGTTACCAGATTGGTTGACAGTAGTTGTGGCAATATCTGAGACAGGGTCATACTGAGCCGAGTATACTGCCTTTTGGGTCTCTCACCCCTTGGTTGGTTATATTGCTGAGGAGCAGCAGCAGGCTTAGAAATAACCACCGCGTTGACAGCTTGGCGGCGTTCTGGTTTATTTTGTCTCCTCAAACCATAAACAGCACTAGATTCCTTCTTGAAGGGCTTCTTTTCAGTACTCGAGGAGGCACCTTTCTGTATCTTCCCCGACTTGATACCAGCTTCTATCCTCTCACCGGTTAAGATCAGATCTGTAAACCCAGTAGAAGAATTCCCAATCAGATGGTTGAAGAATGGACCGGACAGGGTTCCCAAGAACATGTCGACAAGCTCACGGTCCGTCAAAGGTGGCCGCACCCTTCCAGCCAGGTCTCTCCACTTTTGCGCATACTCCTTAAAACCTTCACCTGTCCCTAGTGACATACCCTGGAGTTGGGTACGCGTAGGAGCGAGGTCAGAATTATACTAATACTGCTTATAAAAGGCAGTAGCTAAGTCCTCCCAGTTTCGAATACTGGCTCCATCTAGCTGATAGAACCATTCGAGTTGAGTCCCTAAAAGACTATCCTGGAAGAAATGGATCCATAGATTCTTGTCTGCAGTGTAAGGTTGGATCTTCCTTACATAAGAACGGAGGTGCAGTTTAGGACAGGAAGCCTCGTCGTACTTTGCAAAGGCAGGTGCCTTGAACTTGTGGGGAATCACTACCCCAGAGGATAAGCCTATCCTCAGCAGGAGGGTACTGATCATCATTATAATCTGTCTCGTTGTCGGAGACGACGGGACTAGGAACCCTTCTCTCTTAGGGACTATCTTTCCCTACAAAGGAAGTAACCATATCAGCCTCATTTTGCAGTGCATTCCCATATCTGCGTCCGGTATTGAACAACACAGTCCTCTTCTTCTTCTTCTTCAAAAGCAGAGTCTTCAATTCCTGTTGTCCCTGGGCTAAGCTCATGACCAGCTCTTGGAACTGGGCGTTCTGGGCCTGGAGGGCCTTGATAGCTTGTCCAGTAGTAGGCTCAGAAGACATGATGATTGCTGAAATAAACAGCGAAGAAGAATAAGTGACCTGTAAAAGAGTACCTGTTATGCACATGATGCATGATATGATATTTATGCAATGCATTCAAGGGTTTGAAAGTTCAAATTTGTTATAGACAAAAAAGGAACACACGTTATATTAAGAAATAATCTGTTCAGTACATCAATGCCTCATGGGCGAAATATTACAAAATACTTAATCCCAAAAGACACTGCGCATCCTCTTTGGAGCGATGTAGGTGTTGAGGGTCTTTTCCTCGTGAAGTAGACGGGTGAGCTCCAAGACCTTCTTCTCACTGGCATGTAGACTGGTTTCAAGAGAATTATGTTCTTCCTTGAGTTGGATCCAGCTTTTTTGCATTTCTTCCCAAGATGTTGGCATGTCAGGATGTTGAATGGTGTATGGCACCTCTCCTTCCAAAACTGGCTCTTTGATCACGGGGAGAACATGAGGATATGGCATCACCAGCTTCTGGGAGTGGGCTCGTACCCACTTGAGATAAGGCTCAAGGGGGATGGAGTTCTTGTGCCCCAGTGTCTTACTATCTACCCTGTTGGGCATCCTCCAAGCTCTGATGAATCTCTGGCGAAGTCCTTGTGCATCGTTGTCGAAGTCAAAAACTATGTCAGGAATCAACATGTCATGAGGGCTATCCCTCCGAGCATATCCAAACTGTCTCAAAGCCAGACATGGGTTGTAAGTAATGCCCCCTCTAATTCCAAGTAAAGGAACATTAGGAAACTCTCCGCAACGATCAATAATAGTGACGTTTTCTCTGGACCGAGAACACCAATGTATATCAACATGTGTAAGAGTCATTAATCATTGTGACCATCTCAAACCCCGCTCGTTCTTCAAAACTGATTGTGGAAGGTGCGAAATAAACCACCTTGCCAGGAGAGGAGTGCAGCACATGAGAACACCTCTTTTTCTCATGGTTCGAGTGTAACATGAGTGGAGGATGTCCCCGAGCAACGTAGGTATAGGATTCCTGGACATGAAAATCTTGACAGCATTGATATCTATGAGTTGATCCGGATTCGGGAACAACACCAACCCATAGACAAGGAGTGCCACAACTTCTTCAAAGGCTTTTAGGTCAAGGGAATCCCAACATTCTTGTGCCTTCTCAAACAGGAACTTTGCCAAGAATCCTTTGATACCACTTCTGGTTTCCCAATTCCCCTTGATGTCAGATGGTTGTAGGCGTAATGCTTTAGCAACCTCTTCAAGTTTTGGTTCCCTTTCCGTACCTTTGTAGGGTAGTTGACTGAGAATGGGAACCCTCAGAAGCTGAGAAAACTCTTCCAAAGTAGGTACTAATTGATAATCCGGGAAAGTAAAACAGTGGTGCAAAGGGTCAAAGAACTGGAAGAGAACTTTTATCATTTCTTCTTCAATGTTGGTGTTGACCAAGCTGATGAGTCTACCATGCCTTTCACTGAAGGAAGAGTTCTCGGGAATCCTGGATGTAAGCTCCTTAAGCTGAGGAGGGATCCTTACAAGGTTGACCTGAATTGTCTTTCTGCGGATAGTTTCCATGTCCTACAAAACAAGGACAAAGATGAAGATTTGAACCCTTGAAGTGGTTAGTAAATGCATATGATGCTTTATGATGTTATGATAAAAGCACACCACAAGTATTCACAAAAGGCAAACATGATAAGGCACACAAGTCACACCAGACATCCCTTAGAGTTTAGGCCAACATGAGGTCTAGGTACTACCCTCTTGAAGTTGGTGGGCTCAAAACCTGTCCTATCAAAAGTAACTGGGTTCTAAGGAGCTCAAAATCATTGGGTTGTTTTCTATGTTCATTGTTTTGATTTAGCCACTGAACTGGCGATCAAAATATTCCAAGAAAACAACCCTCAATGAGTGTAGTATCGAGTATCTACCAACTTCAGACTGCACCAAAGTCGGTCATCTCACTACCCCTAAAGAGGCCAGGATGGTCAAGTAAGGTTCCTAAGGTTAGTTGATGCTTCACGACACCACGCGGCGGCCCCATACTCTCCTTGACTTGACTCAAGGGTTACCGGTACTCACCAAAGTGCCACATCAACGTAGCAACTGCTTCAACCGTGTCGGTATACCCCGCACAGTTCCCTCACAGTTTGTTTCTACTTTTAAAAGGTATCCCCAGATCCGGGTTAGGATCTATGAAACTCCAAAACAAGCCCACAATATTTAAAGCAATCAAATCAAGCAATTGAAAACAAGAGTGGTCTAATCCTAAGGTACACCTCACTTAATGTTCCCCAGCAGAGTCGCCAGTTCTGTGATCGGTGGAAATAGAACTGACTGTTTTTAAAGTTGGTTCGCAAAATGTCGCGGTAAGCAAGAGTCGCCACCGTCTTTTATGTTCTCCAACAAGGAAAGGACAAAAGCACAGCAAAATTCCTTTTCGAGATGTTTCTCGGTTCGGGAGGTAGATTTATAGAAAGGGAAGGTGTTAGCACCCTTTCTATCCGTGGTTATCCACGGGCTCTTAGGTACTTGCTCACTATGTTTTCAAAAAATTGTTTTCTTTTCTCGTGTATGTGGGTTTTGAAAAAAGTTTAGTTTGAAAAACTTCTAGGTAACTCTTGTATCAGTCCTCAAGAGTGTATGAAGTATTTGTTTGAAAACTTTTTGAAAGTGTAGGTGCGAAAAGTTTTTTTTTGTTTTTTTGAAAGAGCAAGTACCCAGGAGAAATCTACCTACTCTAAGGAATTAAGCTGTGTAAGAGTCCTTTAGACAGTACTATCCCACTATTGAGAAGTAGGTAGCACCTTCGTTGGAGTTATTCGGGTCAATTCGATTATAGGGACATGTGTGGTCACCAAAGCAATAGTAGGACGCCTTAGCGGTAACCCTAATGTCCTAGATCCTTTTTCATCCGAGGCAACAGTTTCGAGGCAACTGGATCTTTAGACAGGAGGGCGACCTCTAAAACACCCTATACTCGATGACCACCTCGAGGCAACCAAGTGAGGCGTACCCTAGGAGTGGCATGTGCATGTGTGTCAGGTTTCAGTTTAAAATTATCTTTGCACATGTTTATTGGTGAGCTACGTTTTGATTTTAATTTCATACAAGTCTTGTCATGCATAGTTAACAGTTAATAATTTGCGGGAAATAAAGTGCGGAAAGTAAATCTATGCTATTACAAGGCGCGGGTATATACATCTCCAAAAACAAACCCTTTGGAAAAAATAAACTGCGAGAAAATAAAAGAAAGCGATAAAAGTCCTAATTATCTATTACATTCTCGGAGCAGATACATAAATATGATCAAGATAATAATAATGCGCGAAAGAAATTGAATCGGGACGTCCTTAGGGTTTTGACCCTTTTTGAGAAAAGAATGGAATTTTGGTCTTTGCATTAAATGAATATTAAACCTAATTTACTAATTAATTAAATAATTACAAGAAAAAAGTATTTTTTATGTTTTTTTTTGGTCTTTAATGAAAATAAAATAAAAAGAAATTAAAATTGTCAAAAGAAAAACCTTAAGTCTAATTCATTTTATTTATTATGAAAAAAAAAGTCAAAATTAAACCTAATTAAACTAATTTGTTAGAATTTATTTACAAAATAATAACTAATTAAATTTAATCAATAAAAATATTATTATTTTTTATGTTTTCTGGATTTATTATGGAAAAATAATTATTTAGTTAATAGTTAATTAAGAATTAAATTTAAATAAGTAAAATAAAATATATAAAGGAAAAATAAAGAGGCAAACTCATGGGGGGTGATGGGCCAGCAAGGAGGTGAGCAAGCAGATTCCAGGCCCATTCGTTTGCCAGTCCGTTTGACTTTTGGAGATTGGCTGCATGTGCATTGACCAAGGTGTATGGTAGTCATCATCTTTGGCCACAGGATCCACGCTTGAGGCCACATGGCGCTTGTGAATTGGAGGTATATGGTACGCCTTCTTTTGAACCCTCCACGCAATTATGTGAAGAAAAAAGAGAATGAATATTTTGGGGGACCTGGGATTCGAACCCAGGTCCCAACGTTCAATGCTTGCTTGCCTTAGCCACTGAGCCAATCGCTTCAATTGAAATCATAATAATAAGTGATTAATATATTAGTAAATCAACACATATGCCTAACAAAAAATAAAAAGCGCGCGATTGTTTAAAAGGACGAATGGGAGAGCGACGTGTGGTCGTCTTCTCCAAATCCCTGGTTCAGTTACCTGCGGATTTATATCCGCAGGAAGTCCCGTAGGTTCTTTCCTAAAACCATCCCTAGGCTGCAAAAATGCCATCCAAGCCCATGGTTATGATCGTCCATGTCCCCTGAGTCCATCAATGCTTATGGTTTGTTCTAATTTCACCTGGAAACAAAATACCTAAAAACAACACAAACAAACCCTAGGCACGGGTATCGTCATATAAGGCCTAAAAACGAAATTGAATATTGCCATTAGGTTAGAAATCCAACCAGAAACATGAATATGCCAATGTTTTTGAGAAAAAGTGCAAGAATGGAGAATCACGATTCCATGTTCAGAGGTGACTTTGTGATGACTTACAGTGCTTTGTAGGTGGTCTCAGGACGTGTTATTGGTCGCGTTAGCTTCAGTGGATAGCAAGGAAGGGAACCACGTTCTTAGTTTTGTCTGAAAACGCCTCCAATAGTGTTCTTGATCTCCCACTTTTCCAACACTTTTTCAGTTTTTCCTTGGCCGTTTTAGCAATGCTTAGGTCGTGAATTAGGTTTAGACTCCTTGTATATATATATGGCAATCAGTCTAGGTCAAAACTTGGGCTTGTATCTTTGTGTATTAAAGTTTGGAGATTTGATTGACCACCATTGAAAACCTTTCCAAATTTGAAGCAAATCTAAGATTTTATGCACAAAAAAGGCTTAGCACGAATTGGTTAGTTGGCACATGACATATGAAAGTTGTTCAAATCATAAAGATATTATTCCATTGATTTTTAGATTTTATTTGAATTATTATAGATTTAAAATGAATTAAATCAATAAAAATTAAATAAAAATAGAAAAATAAATGTTTGATCTTGAAATTAATCATGGGACACGTGTGTGGCATGACAAGGCTGAATCAAGTGGAAGAAAGTGGGCCCTTTTGCCAAAAATTGAAGTTTTAAGGATAGTTGACTTTTGCAATTTCACAAAAATTTCCCAACTTCTCCAATGCATATCTTGCTCAATTTTGATCATATGAACATGTTCTCTGACATTTTGGAAAGTTCTTGAAGTCCTCTAACCAATGCATTTGGTCCCATGTCATTTGGATTTACCAATCTAATGTTGTGGTCTTTGACTTAAAGTGCATTTTTGTTGACTTTTGAAATTGACCTATAATGTAGAAATTGATAACTTTTTGTGAGAGCATTTCTTGGACTTGGAATATGTAGATGAGTTGTAGGAAATATCATCCCCTTCAAAATGAGCATTGGATGGGATTTTTCTGATGAACCATGAAAAAGTTATGCCTTGGTCAAGATACAGTTGACTTTTCTACTGTCCAAAAATGGTAAATTTTGCATCTTTGAGGATTTTTGAGCCATTCTTGTGGAATCATGATCAAGACTTGATCAAATGATGATTGTGTGCTCAAAATAAGATGTTGACCAAATTTTTTGACTTTTGACGGTAAAATGACAATTTTACCCCTGTAGTTGATTGTGAAGCAAATGGAGCTTTTGACTGTGCAATTTGACATCGTGAGTCTTGAGACTTGACATGTAGATGCTTGACAATGCATATAGGCCTATGGGACTTGATTGAGCCATTGAAAACCTCAACTCCCTTGAGAGAACCAAGACCCTAATTTTGACTGGCTTAGGAGGTGGTTTGACTGTGCAACCCCTTGAGAAATCTTGAACCATTTGAAGATGATTCTTGATAAACCTTGAAGAATATGGGAGGGCAAATTTTGGGGTACAACACTTAGCATATTTAATATATTTAATATATATATGTACATATTTTATTAAATATTTAGGACAAAAATACAAAAATAATACCTTTTATTTTTTGTTTAATATTTGACATCAAAAATACTTTTTCTACAATATACTTCCTTTTTATTATTTTTTTGTATAAATTAATATACCTTGTACATAATTAATAAATAAATACATACTTTATTCAAAAATTAGGGTTTAGTCCTAAAACCACAAAAATAATCAAAAAAATGACTTTTTTTATTTTGTTTATACTTCAAGCATGAAAACCCTTTTACATACATAAACAAATCTTTTTTGCATAATACATTGCATTTTGATATTTATTCAATTATATTTACTTAATTGTTAAATGTTAATTTGTATATTCGATATGGTTATAATAACTTAGATTTTATTTCCTTGTCAAATATCACCCAAATTCAAACTTGTACCCCCATCCCCATAATCATTGTTGTAATAGCTTAGCATTTAAAATTCCGCATTTAAAAGCTTTCAATTATGCCATGATAGATCTAGGGTTTGTATGCAAATAAAATCAGCAAATAGCTTGACCTAATTCAAGATAAACATGCATGAAAAATAAACACAATGCACACTTGCACCCTTAGGGTTACTCCACTTGTTGCCTTCAAAAATGGGCCATGTTTGCATGTCAAGTACTTTGGTAAAACAAAACAAAAACAAACAAAATGATCATAGTCCCTCGATGACGCTATCTTGTTGCCTAAACAAAATGATCATAGTCCCTCAAGAAAAATTGCCAAAATACTTGACACTATTGCATTCATGGTCTAAACGATGACCCGCGCCCGTCCCGTTAACATCCTAACACAAGGTTGTTCACCAAATACAATGGTGAAACAACACTGTTAAAAGGGTTAAAACATGAGAAAGATCTTTGAGAAATTTAGGGTAGATAGCTCTTGGTTACTTGACCAATCTTGCAAAACAATCCTTGCCATTTTCAAACACACTTCACAAACACAATTTCCAAAACAACTTTCAAAACATTGAAACATCTTTTCAAAAAGACAAACACCTTTGTAAAACATTCAAATAAGAATTGTTACAATGGTTGCCTAGACAAGGCATCTTTTTCAAAACATTTTCAAAACCACACACACAAAGCACCATTTCAAACAATTGAAAAGCAAAGGCAAGTGATCTAAGCAAGTAACTAAGAGCCCATGGATAACCATGGATAGAAAGGGTGCTAATACCTTCCCTTTCTATAATATACTCCCCGAATCCAAGAAAACATCTCAAAGGTTTTTCCTGTGCTTTTTAACCTTTCCTTAGGATAAAATAAAAAGTCGGTGGCGACTCTTGCTCAACCGAAACATTTGCGAAAACAAACGCAAAACCCAAGTCAGTTCTCCCATCGTATCACACACACACCCACACACTACATTGCAGATCCTCATCCACTCTAGATCTCGTCGATAATGATTATGTTATTGCCGCATATGACTTCGAAAATCCGATCTACCAAGCTGAGGACGAAGGTGAGGAAGATTATGAAATACCAGGAGAACTTTCCAGACTCTTAATACAAGAAGAAAAGGCTATCCAACCCCATGAAGAGCCCGTCGAAGTGGTGAACTTGGGTACTGAGACAGACAGGAAAGAAGTTAAGATAGGCGCCAACTTAGAAAGCAGTGTCAAGAGAAGGTTAATCCAGATGATGCATAAATATGTTGAAATATTTTCTTGGTCATACGAAGACATTCCAGGGCTCGATACTGATATTGTGGTTCACTGACTGCCAATGAACGAGGGTTGTGCTCTAATAAAGTAGAAGATCCGTCGCATGCGTCCTGAAATGTCAGAAAATATCAAAGCTGAGGTTATGAAAAAATTCGAAGCATGTTTCTTAGCAGTGATGTCATATCCTCAATGGGTTGAAAATGTTTTTCTGATGCTAAAGAAAGACGGCAAGGTACATATGTGTGTAGATTACAGGGATATGAACAGGGCGATCCCCAAGGATGATTTCCCAGTACCACATATTGATGTTTTAGTCAACAACACTGCTTAGCACAAGGTATTCTCCTTCATGGATGGTTTCTCGGGTTATAATCAGATTAAGATGGCGCCTGAAGACATGGAGAAAACAACCTTCTTCACACAGTGGGGCACTTTCTATTACAAGGTTATGCCTTTTGGGTTGAAGAACGTCGGGGCAACTTATTAGCGTGCCATGGTAGCTTTATTTCATGACATGATTCATCATGAGATAGTATTCTACGTCGACGACATGATAGCAAGGTCAAAAACTGAAGAAGAGCACCTTGATCATCTGTATAAACTGTTAGAAAGACTGAGGAAGTACAAGCTAAGGCTAAATCCGAACAAGTGCACCTTCGGGGTGAGATCCAGTAAACTCCTGGGTTTCGTCGTTAGCAGTAAAGGTATTGAAGTTGATCCCGCAAAATTAAAGTTATTCAAGAAATTTTGGCTCCCCGTACTGAGAAGGAAGTCAGAGGTTTCTTGGGACAGTTGAATTACATTGCCTGTTTCATTTCTCATTTGATTGCTACTTGTGAGCCAATCTTCAAGTTGTTGAAGAAAGATCAAGTAGTAAAATGGAACGACGACTATCAAATAGCCTTTGATAAAATCAAAGAGTACTTACAAGAACCTCTGAATCTGATGCCACCAGTTGAAGGACGACCTCTAATCATGTACTTAATAGTGCTAGAGAACTCAATGGGGTGCGGACTGAGGCAGCATGACGAGTCTGGTCGAAAAGAGCATGCAATATACTACCTTCACAAAAAGTTTACCGACTTTGAAACAAGATATTCACTTCTAGAGAAAACTTGTTCTGCTTTGGCATGGGCTGCTCGCTGACTAAGATGGTATATGTTGACCCATGCTACCCTATTGATCTCTAAAATGGATCCCATCAAGTACATATTCAAGAAGCCATCTCTCTCCGGAAGAATAACCCGATGGCAGATGGTCTTAACAGAATACGACATCCAGTACACCACTCAAAATGAAATCAAAGTAACTATACTGGTTGATCATTTATCACATCAAGTTGTAGGCGACTATCAGTCTATGAACTTCGAATTCCCGGACGAGAACATTATGCTAGTAACAGATTATGAAGAATTGTACCGTATGAAGGACCTGAGCCAGGATCCTAATGGACTATGGTTTTCGATGGAGCTTCCAATGCACTTAGGAACAGAATCAGTGATGTGATCATCTCCCCTACAGGTTTCCATACGCCCTTCACTTCCATACTCTACTTTGACTGCACCAATAATATGGCTGAATACGAAGCGTGCATCATGGGTCTTAAAGCTTCTATTGACCTGAGAATTAAGTTCTTAAGCGTATATGGAGACTCAGGCCCGGTGATCAGTCAGGTCAAGGGAAAATGGGATATGAAGCATTTGAATCTTATCCCTTACCGAGAACATGTGCTAACCTTGATTCCATATTTCAAAGAGATTACTTTTGAGCATATACCAAGAGAAGAGAATCAGTTGGCGGACGCATTGGCTACCATGTCATCCATGTTCAAGGTTAGATGGGACAATGAGGCTCCCAAAATTACCATTGAAAGATTCGATGAACCGACGCACTTTCTTGAAATTGACACTGATAGAGTAGAGGAAAAACCTTGGTTTCATGAAGTGAAAAGGTACCTTGAGGCTCAAGAATACCCTGAAGAGGCATCCATCAATGACAAGAAGTTCTTACGGAGGTTCTCAGCTAAGTTCTTCTTAAGCATTCAAATTCTATACAAGCGTAACCATGATTCAACCCTGCTTCATTGTATGGACAAGAAAGAAGCAGAAGAAATTATTCAAGATATGTACAAAGGCGTCTTCGATACTCACTCCAGTGGGTATACTATGGATAAAAAGATTTTGAGAGCTGGTTACTATTGGTCGACTATGGAAACTGACTGTCACCACCACTTGAGAACTTGTCATAAGTTCCAAATCTATGCTGATAAAGTTCATGTGCCTCCAGTACCTTTGAATGTCATGACTTCTCCTTGGACATTCGCAATATGGGGAATCAATATGATTGTTGAAATCAAGTCTAATGCTTTTAACGGGCATTGCTTTATCCTCGTCGCCATTGATTACTTTACAAAATGGGTGGAAGCAGCTTCGTTCTCCTCTGTTACCAAGAATGTGGTCGCCCAGTTCATAAAACATAACCTTATCTGTCGGTATGGCATCCCCGAGAGGATTATCACAAACAAAGGTACCAATCTCAATAACACAATGATCACTGAGCTCTGCACGCAGTTCAAGATCAAGCATCATAACTCTTCTCCGTATTGTCCAAAGATGAATGGCGTAGTGGAATCCGCCAATAAGAACATAAAGAAGATGGTTGTGACATACAAATATTAGCACGAGATGTTACCATTTCCTCTCCACGGCTACCGCACTTTGGCTAGAACATCAACTGGGGAAACTTCATTCTCTCTGGTCTATGGTATGGAACCTGTCCTACCTGTCAAAGTTTAGATTCCCTCTATGAGAATTATGAAAGATACAGACTTGGACGAAGACAAGTGGATTCAGACCAGGTTGGATCAGTTAAATCTAATTGACGAGAAAAGGCTTACGGCTGTCTATTACAGTCAGATGTATCAGAAACGCATAATCAAAGCATTCAACAAGAAGATCAAGCATCGGGTATATCAGGTTGGTGACTTGGTAATAAAGCACATCATTCTACCACAGGGTGATCCCAGCGTCAAATGGACTCCCACTTATGAAGGGCCATTTGTAATCAAGAAAATATTTTCTTGCGAAGCTATGATATTAACCACCATGGACAGTGAGAATTTCCCGCACCCTGTGAATACGGACATAGTCAAAAGATACTACGCATAAAAATGACCCGCTAGGTTGACTAGCCTAGGTAAAAAATAAGGGCATCCCGGCAAACCAAAAAGATTGGGGGAAAAATCAGGGATATATATAAAAGATTGTACACCTAACAAGTCGAAAACCTGAAAAGGCGGCTTGGGCAAAAAAGGGTATCCCGGTGAACTGAAAACCCGAAAGGGAGGTTAGAGTTCAAATGGTATCGATCAGTTCAATCGACTTCGTCAGACGATAATGAGATGCTTGAAGTCATAGGGGCAATAGCAGAGTTGGAACCCGACGAGATTATTTCCACATAGCTATTATCTTGTTTACACTCTATACTCTTTTCATTTCATGACGATTTCCCCTTATTGGGATCTCTATCTCTTTATACAAAATCGCCTGTTTATGGGCAAACTATCAATGAAATATAATTTCAAAATTCAAACTCTTTGTTTTTACTTTTTCTATTTTGTTTGCAAGAACGTCCAATAACTAAAATTGAATGAGTGTATGCATATGAATACAATTGACGGTTAACAAATATGTGCATAAAAAATAGGAATAAGCGTTTACTCAAGACTCTAGGAGTTGGGATAATGTTCAAGCTATATACAAATCCCGACAGAGCCACTTCTACGAGATTATCCCCACAGAGCAGTCTTATCTTATTCACCAGAAATTCCGCCAGCAGATAAAGAAACATGATATTTTTTTCCCAGTAATATCACCCATCTACGAATTCTCAATCAATACAGTTTATCTAAATTCTTCTCCCCAGTTGAGTTTTCAAAACTGTAAAATCCCTTATAGACTATTTCTCTCCAGCAAGGGTGATTCCCCAGCGGAGTTCAAATTTCCGCCAACAGGGTTTATTTCCCAACGGAGTTCAATCTCCCCAGCTTGGGTCTGCTTCTACCATAGATTACCGGTAGGATTCCTGTCTCTAGCAAAGGACGACCCAGATTTCTATCCCCAAAGAGTTGCTACTAAATCTGAAACTGGATTAGATATCGCTCAACCTTAGTCTCTCCAGACAAGTTAGTATATGTATCAAAAACTCGGTTAAACAGCATCTTGAAAGGATATCCATCCCTTTTATCCCCATTCAGGGTATACAAGAATTATAATCCCCAGTATAGCAAGGAACAACCAATGTTTTTTTACTCTTCTCCCCCAAGCAGAAATCAACATTTCCCAGCGGAGTTTCCTCAAACAGAGAGCGGGATCCCCAACGGAGACAACCGTGAAGATCGAAGATACACATACTCTTCATTCCTAACAACAGTCCAGGATTTGCTTTCCCCAGTCAAAGATGTTGCCTGAATTTACAAATAAATTTCAACAACATTTCACATTCATTCAACATTTACGAACAACATAGCATATGCATACAAAACACATATAACATTGTCTCATTTATTTTGAGAACATTATTACACAATGCATTTCATACATCATGACGTTGCATATAGCTAACTCTTTACCTTCTTAGAAAAATTCAATCAATAGACAAACATCATCAATTACTTGTATGACCAGACAATCTTCTCAAAGATAGCATCTTCTGGCTCAGTTTAGATCGATCGTAGATCTATTCTGATACTTCTCCCAATTGAAGACGGCCGCGGATATCTTCTGGCTAAGAATAAATCGACCATAGATTTATTCTGATACTTCTTCCAGTTGAAGACAATCTTGGACATTTTCTGGCTCAATTTAAATCAAGGGTGGATTTTTTTTTATACTTCTTCCAATTAAAGTCAAGCATATACCTCTTCTGGCTCAGTTTAAATCAAGTGCATATTTATTCTGATACTTCATCCAGTAGACATTCTTCTGGATCAGCTTAGATCGAGCATAGATATATTTTGATACTTCTTCCAGTTAAAGACATTTTCTGGCTCAGATTAAATCGACCATAGATTTATTCTGATACTTCTTCCAATTAAAGTCGAACATATACATCTTCTGGATCAGATAGAACCAACCTTAGATCTATTTTGATACTTCTCCCAGTTGAAATCAGTCGTAAAAATCTTTTGGCTCAGTTTAAATCAAGCGTGTATTTATTCTGATACTTTTTCCAACATATATTTCCTGGCTCAGTTTAGATCAAGCTACATTTATTCTGATACTTCTTCAAGAGAAAAATAAGCACGAGTATCTTCTGGCTCAGATTAAATCAAGCGTAGATTTATTTTGATACTTCTTCCAGTCGAAAATATCTTCTGGCTCAGGATAAATCAAGCATAGATTTATTCTGATACTTCTCCCAGTTGAAGACATTTTCAGGCTCAGATTAAATTAACCATTGATTTATTTGGATACTTCTCCTCGTTAAAGTCAAGGTAACATTTTCTGGCTCAATTTAAATCGACCGCAGGGTTATTCTGATACTTCCTCTAGATAAATAATAGCATGGATATCTTCTGGCTCAGTTTAAATCAAGCATAAATTTATTCTGATACTTCTTCTAGTTAAAGACATGCATATACCTCTGCTAGCTCAGATTAAATCGAGTTTAGATTTTTTCGGATACTTCTTCCAGTTGAAGACAATGTTTACTTCAGATGGCATCTCTAAGCCCATCTCCGACGACTCTCCATCACCTCTCCAAATGGAATCTATAAGCCTATCCCCCATACAATCAACCAACAACGTTACTTCTTTCACATTCGAGTGCAAATTTCTGAGCACTTAGGTGTTCAATCCTCTTCTACCTTCAAGTTAGGAACGGAGGACATACCAAACTAACTCTTCAGGTTTAAGAATATTGAACAGGGGTAGTTGTTGTACCTCAAAAATTTCCCTCCTATTTTCTTCAAGCCATTCTTCTAGAGTTCTCAAATGCTCAAGGATTCTCAAGAGTTGATCAAACAAGCTCACCTCCTAAGCAATAGGTCCACAAATAGGGTTTTGAGTTTCTCAAGAAAATTTGGGTTGAAAAGGTCTTAAATGATTTCCATGGTTCTCCATAGGTACTCAGTAGTGCTCATGTCAAGTTTCAAGTTTTTCATCACAAGTTTTCTCAATCAATGGCTCAGATGATTGAAAATCAACTATAATGGGTAAAAAGTCAAATATGGTCAACATACAGTCAAACTTCAAGATTTTGTGTCAACGTCAACATTTTGAAGTGATATTAATCATTTGATCAAGGGTTGATCATGATTCCACAAGGAAAGCTCACAAATCATCAAAAATCAAGAATTGTCAAATTAGGGTTTCCTTAGGAGAAGTCAACTGAACTTTGACCAAGCATAACTTCCAAATGCTTCATCAACTTTTCCCCAAACAAAGCCCATTTTGAATAAAATTCAATTCTCTACAACTTTGCTTTCATGATCAAGTCCAAAAAATTCTTCATTTGAAAGATATAAGCTAATACATTATAGGTCATTTTCAAAAATCAACAAAAGACACTTTTGTCAAGGCAACTTACATCAAGATAAAGTCTCCAAATGCAAAAATGATCAAAAGAGAAATTGTATAGGACATCTTGACCTTTTCAAAAAGTCCAAGATCACCTTAAAAAGATGAAAGTTGAGCAAGTTATGAGTTGCACAATTTGGGAAATTTTGAGGAAATTCATGAAATACAAAATGACCAAATTTGAGATTTTTAACTAGTGGGCCTAATTTTTTATGTTCAAACATGTTCATAAGATGTTAGAGGACCTCTAAATCCATTCACATATTTTTCATGATTTTGTTTCTTTTATTTGAATTCTTATTCATCTAAAAAATAAATAAAATCAAATAAATATGAAACAATGGTATAAGGGCTTAGGCCTTTTGATTTCAATCCCTTACATGCCCAACAACTCATGCAAGCCTATCACAAAACTTGCCAAAATTGATTATCATCCAAAATGGAAACAGAATAACTCAAAAAGGGATGTTTTCAATTTATTTGATTTTGGTTTTAAACATGGTTTTATGGTGTGATTTCTTTCCATATCAGTAAGCCATTCCATTCATCTATATAATGCAAATAAAGCCAGATCCAAGGACACGAGATTACTGCTTAAGAGAAAGCTCCAAAACTGAAAAAATTCCAAAAAATTGCAAAATTCGTAGCTACACTCCCAGGCCATATCAATCTAAACAAAAGCCATTAATATATTCCTAAGGTCCCCAGGAGTACTCCAGAGCCCAGGATCAAGCCTAACACATCCCAGAACCTCTTCATACCGTCTCACTGGTTTTGGTAAAAATTTGAATTTCAAACTCTATAATCGCGTGATTTAAATCCGTGTTATGCATGCATTTATATTATTATTGATATTTGAAATAAAACTAACGTGTTACATGTGAGCTAGGGTTCCTGAATCTGAAAACACCATGGTTAGGGCATGAAAGGTTGTGCTCTTCCTATCATTATATGTAGGGGTTTTTAGGGCAAATGGATAGCACCAATGGATTGGCAGACCCCGATTTAGGGGGGGTAGGATAAATCTTGGATCTTGATCTGGTTTTATTTGTAGGTTTATTTTTTGCAAACCGGAGAAGACAACTAGAAGGTTGACTCTGGCATGCTGACTCTGGTGGCCTAGGCATGCCACCACCTGATTGGTTCGTTCAAATACAGGGGTCCACCTGGGCACGTGCATTTTTCTTGTCTGGAATTTGCATTTAATTTCATAATATATTGTTTGATTTGCGTTCTACCACCGGATGTACAAGCCACCCCAGTGGCAGCACGCGCACTCTTAAGGCATACCTCTGCCAAGTCCTAGGTTCGATCCAAGCGTGAGGTAGTTTTTTTATTTTCTGACATTTTTTGCTTACATATCCCATGCAAGCTATCCAGGCGCGCCTACCATGAATTCCATCAATCATCACCATTCAATCAGATCTAGCGCGTCAGAAAACTAGGTCCATGGTGCACCCCAAAGAACTGCCTTCACTAGATCCCACAGGCACATGGGCTCCTTTGTCAATGGGCCTGGGATATTTGCTTTCTGGAACCCCCTAAATTACTTTTGCAGCGCAGGCCCATTCTTTTTTTATTAATTAATTTTCGTTTTAAATTAGCATTTTCTTTTTTATTTAATCAGAAAAATAACAAAAATCATAAAATCATAAAAAAGGTATATTTAGGTTTTGTTTAATTAATTTAATTGTTTGTTAATAAAATAAATTTAATTTAAATCACTTTTTAATTTTTATCAATTAATTAATTAATTAGAATTAGGTTTAATTTTTTATTGATCACTTCAATTATTTTTCCATAACAAAAACAACTAAAAAATATTTTCTTGAACGTTTAGGAATTTTTAGGGTTTTGACATCTCTTCCATCTCCGCGCACTTGTCTATTTTCGCTTTTTTTTATTTTCATGAATATTGTAAATGTCAAAAAGGATGTAATAGTTTAAACTAGGATTGTTTTACTTTTCCCCCCATTTGAGGTTTTGTACTCCCCATCCCCGAAGTACTGTAATAGTGTAGATTCAATTTCCTGCATTTTTACTTTCTACACTACTGTATGAATGCTTGTATATATTTAACTGCTAGCTTATTAGGATTGCATGGTAAGACTAAAAAAATATTAGAAAACCTAACATCAAAGATAAATATAATTGAAACACAACACACTTCACACACGCGCACCTCTAGGGTACCCCCACTTGTTACCTTTGGAAAATAACAACCACGTCTCTCGAACGTGGGATGTTTTAGCAAAGATACTTTGGTTAAAAGATTGTAGTCCCTCTATGACCCTTTGATGCTTCCTCGGTAAACGATCTTAGTATCTTAGAATAATTGCTAAATTATCCTACGAGTTGCCTTCGTGACTGTACGATGACCCTCGCATGTCCCTCAAACATCCAATGATAGGGCTACCTACTAACTGATGGTAGGATAGCACTATCTAAAGGAAAAGAGGTAAAGAACAAATACCTTTTGAGTATGTAGATAGCTTATAGTTTCTTGCTCACAAAACAAAACAAATTTCTCACACATACACTCTCTTTTTCTAAATATTTTCAAAGACAAAACACTTTGTATACATTCTCAACGATACGAGAATCATTATAATGTTTTCGGCACTAAGGCATCTTTTTAAAATATTTTCAAAATATACTTACACAAAAAGCATTTTCAAAGTGAGCTAGAAACTAAGATCCCGTAGATGACTACAGATGAAAAGGGTACTGACACCTTCCCTTTTCATAACCTACCCCCCGAACTCAAAAAAATATCACAAGGTTTTTCCTGTTCTTTTCACCATTTTCTTTATTGGATAAAAGAAAAGTCATTGGTGACTCTTTCTATCTGCAACATTTGTAATTAAACACAAAACTAAAAGTCAGTTCTCCCACCATATTACATCAACGTTACGGGAATCATTACAAAGTTTGCCGCACTTAGGCATTTTAAAAACACTTTCAAACTTACACATTCATAAAGCATTTTCAAAAGTGAACTAGCGATTAAGAGCTCATAGATAAATACAGATGAAAAGGGTGCTAACACCTTCCCTTTTCATAACCTACCCCCTTACTCCGAAAATTCTCAAAGGTCTTTCCTGTTCTTTTCACCCTTTCCTTTGTTAGATAAAAGAAAAGTCAGTGGCGACTCTTGCTATCTGCAACATTTGCAATAAAACGCAAAACTGAAAGTCAGCTCTCCCACCGTATTACACTTTGGAAACAATAAAGCGCGATGGCATTTTTTATTTGATCTGTACGGTTTAAGTAAATCTAATGGCTTATTCTCAACATTCCCACCGCTATAGAAAACTGGCGACTTCACTGGGGAGTTACATCTCTAAGTGGGACGAGTCTATGTTTGTTTATATGTGTATGTGTTATTATTTATTTTACATTATTTGTTGTACATTATCTGTTGTATATATGTATGTCTGAATTTTTCTAGTTTTCAGGGTGCTTGGTGATCTCCTATAAGTCCTATACCCGGACTTGGGCAAACTTAAGATAGGACGGGTGGTATAGTCTGTTAACTTTGAGGGAGTAATTCTGAAAAAGGAGACATGAGATCTCCCACTCAGTGGAGGCCCCCTTTTTCTATAGTATTTATTTACCAAGAAATCAGGAAGACATTGTTGCTTTCAACCTAGGAGCCCATGGAGCTGAGAAGCCGTAGAACCCTTAACCCATCTTGGCCTTTTAGGTGTAGTGTGTAGACTATAACAGAGCAATCTGGAAGTAGTTGTCACACGATGTTGCACTCATACGAGTTTTTCCTGATAAAATTGCTAATTACCGAGCTAATCGGGACGATGGTAATATCCGAAGGAAGAATGTAGACTATGGGATTTCCTTAGAACCTTGTTCGGCAGGTGATAAACTGTTAGTCTTTACCTTGTGGGTAGTATCTTTGACTTCATGCTCGTGACGTCGAACCTATGAACCCCCATATTTGTAATCTTGTGTGTGATTGTTGCATCATCATGCATTCATGCACCCATGAGCATTCTTTAAAGAGTTTTTCAAGGAACTTAAGGTTGACTTTTGCAAATACCTCAGGCACATTTTTTTCCATGGATTTTGGAAGGAGAAAGACTCGGAAGTACAATTTCAAGGACCCTAAGGAATAGGAACTACTAAGGTTAATTCCTGAGATTGAGAGTCCTACAAATTTCTGGAAGACGTATGGAGCCATTGTGCCTCTTATAAAGCTCAAGATGAAGGAGGGCATTCTTTCTACATTGGTCCAGTTCTATGATCCGTTATACCAGTGTTTTACTTTTCCTGATTATCAGCGGATGCCCATATTCGAAGAGTATTCTTACTTACTTGGTTTACCTATTACCGGTTGTGTTCCATTCACTGAATTAGAAGGAGAGCTCAAGTCTCGTGAGATTGCTACCATAACTCACTTGAAGAAGTCTGAGATTGAGGCTAACATGACTACCAAAGGAGGAATCATAGGTTTACCTTCTTAGTTTCTATTGAATAAAGCTCATTACTTTGCAAAAATGAAGAGTACAGTTGCTTTTGAGGCTATTTTTGCTTTGATTGCTTATGGGTTGTTCTTGTTTCCTAACATCAAAAAATTTATGGATGTTAATTCCATTAGAGTCTTTCTGATTGGGAATCCAGTCCCTACGCTGCTAGGAGATACTTATTATTCCATCCATCTTTGAAATTTCTATCAGGAAGGGATGATCATTTGTTGCACACCATTGTTATATCATTGGTTTATTTCTCACTTGCTTCAGTCTTCTACTTTTCAGGATATCAAGAAAGAACATTGTTGGGCACTGAAGATTATGGCTATCACTCATTCTGAAATTGATTGGTATCATCAAGCTTATTATGATGTGGAGATTATTTATATTTGTGGTGTTTTTCAAAATGTGCCTTTTCTTGGTACAAAGGGAGGAATTAACTACAATCTTGTTCTTGCACGCCACTAGCTTGGATATCCAATGAGAGACAAGCCAAGAAACATTCATCTGATTGGCTTCTTTCTCAAAGAAGGAGAAGATCACAAGGCAGCTAAGGAAGAGGTTGAAAATGCTTGGCGCCATATTCATAGGAAACGTAGAAAATACTTGGGACCAACAAGAATTTTTTCCTTAGAGCCTCATCTCTGTTGGGTACAAGCAAGGGAAATTCAGTTGAAGATGCCTTATTCTCGTGAGGAACCTTTAGCTGACATGTTTATAAGGACTACTTCTCCTTTCTTAGATGATGTGGAAGAACTTCAGCTTGCCTTAGTTAGGATGAAGCAAGAGAAGGAAGCATGGAAGAAAAAGTACCAGACTTTGGAGGTGTCCTACTCAACATAATTGAAAGAGAAGGATGACTTAATTGAGATTCTTGAGAGTCATGCTATGGAGATGGTGGGGAAGCAAGAGGATTTATTTTCCTCTAGATTTCAATCAGGTCTCGGTAACCCATGTTCTGATTCTAGTGGATAGAAAGAAGTCACTGAGAAGTATGCAGAAGAGAACAAGCAGTTGAAGGCTCAGATTGCATGACTTATGGGTAAGCGTCAGTGTGTGGGGAGATCTTCATCAGTTTTGGCTCCTTGGGATTTTTAAATTCTATCTTTATTCTCTTGTAATTAGGATTATTGAAACTTGTACTAAAAGTTGTAATCTATTCCAAAGTTATTATTAAAATGAGAATTTTCAGTATTTCCAACTGTGTTAGTACTTCAATATTTGCAATTGTTTATAATTATTTGAGTTCCTTGAATAAACACAATAAATCATATGCATTGCATCTCATTCATCATTTTGAACATATTTTTTGCATTCGTATCTTTCACAGGTGTCTTACTTGTTTCTCTTCTTCGTTCAGTCAGCAAGTTGTCTCATCGCTACAATACTCGGGCTAATTCTAGAAAGAAGATGGAAAACCTTGAACAAGAGAATCGTGAGTTGCGCGAAGAAGTTACTACTTTGAGAGATGGTATATCAAAAGGATGTCCACTCATACTAATGACCAATACTTGCTTATTCATTTCTTCCAGGATAGTTTAATTGGTGCTGCCTTAAAATGGTATATGGGATTGGAAAGTAGCAACATCTACACATTCAATGACTTAGGAGAAGCTTTCGTGAAGCAGTATAAGTACAACATGTTTATGGCATCTGATCATGACCAATTGAGAGCGATGGCTTAGAAAAATATGGAGTCATTTAAAGAGTATGTGCAGCATTGGTGCGAGGTTGCTGCCCAAGTGGAACCCCCAATGGGAGAGCAAGAAATGACTAAGATCTTCCTAAAAACCCTTGGTTCATTTTACTATGAAATAATGGTTGCGAGTGCACCAAGTGATTTCACTAAGATGGTAAGTATGGGTGTCTGTCTAGAGGAAGCTGTCAGGGAAGGACTATTGTCAAAAGATGAAGGTTCTAGTGGAACAAAGAAATTATCATATGGGTTCTAAAAAAGAAAGAAAAATAAACATATTTTGTTGTTCAAGAAATAAGGGTTAGACCTCCGAGAAGACATCATCAGCATCAACAGTAGGTTGCTTTAGTAACTTCAATCGATAATATCGCTCCGACTACTGTCGCCCATCAGAGAACACCTCCTCAAAGTAATCAAGGGCAAGCTCATAAGAGATAAGCTTTTGATCCTATCCCAATGAGTTATGCAGAATTTTTTCCGGCTTTGATTCAGAAGAATCTGGTGCAGGCTAGGCCTCCTCCTGCTATACCTTCAACTTTGTCATGGTATTATAAAGCTGATCAGACTTGTGCTTTTCATAAAGGAGCCTTTTGTACCCCAAAATTTTCCCTCTCTTTTCTCAAGACATTTATCACCAAAAATATTCAACGACTCAAGCTTGCACAAGTGTTGACTAGGTCAGACCATCTCCTAAGTGTTAAGGTCACAAATTAGGGTTTCAAATGAAGTTGATTGATCATTGACTTTTGACCTAATATATGACCTAATGGCTTAAAGAATAATCTCAAGGACTCAAACACGACATGTTAACCTAATTTTATGGCTTGAATAATTTCTCAGGATCAAAGGTTTGATAGTTGAAATTTGGATCAACTGACGAAAAGTCAACCGATACACAAAAAGTCAAACTTTGACTTTTTGGTCAACATTGAATTTCAAAAAAAAATCAAAATTCATCAAGACATTCAAAAATATGGAGCTTGATCATCAAAAAATCAAGAAAGTCAAAAATCAATGAAAAAAGTCAAACTTTTCAAGACTTAGAAATTTTTCGAAGTGTTTTGTACATGATAAATTCATTACTTCATGACATTTTTTCACCAAGCTGCAAGATGATTCAAAGGAAACTTTCAACATGAAAGTTTTAGATCTTGATGAATTTTATATCTTTGTATTAGAGGGTTGATGTCCAAAAAATGCTTAGATTTGAAGATATGAGTCCATGAAGTCATGACATTTTTATCTAACACTTACGGAAATTTTCAACAGGTTTTGGTCAATTTTTATCTCAACTTCTTGGCCAATTTTCATCAAGTTCCAATTTGATTAAGAAAAAGTGGAAAATATGAAGGTTGTAGATGATGTTCCAAGCTTTCCAAAACCTCCAAGAGCATAAATTTATCATACTTGAGCTAGGAGATTCAAAGGCATGAAGTTGTGCATCCATTCTTGAAACACAAGTCATTTTGTGATGAACATGAGATCAAATCTTCATGCCATGCTGCATAATCCCATGTTGCAGGCCTTCTAACTTGCGAATCTCAACATAATTTAATGCTTACACCTACTCTTGAGCTATTACCCAAGTGTTTGAGCCATTGTCCAAAAGATCTTTCCATTTATGGCATAAAGGCACCATTGCCATTCTTGAAAAGCATGGCTTTAACCACAATGTCAACTCCTTGAGCCTCTCAATGGTTTCTTCTGCACATAGACAATATCAAAGCAAGAAGAAATCATTTACAACCTGTAAAGCACTCCTAAAAAATAGGCCATGCCCCATTGAAACTATGAAAAGACATGAACTCTCGTGTGCAATCCAACCAAACCATAACATGTTGCTTTGCAAATATGATTAATTCAACCTCCCAAACCTTTTGCCTATAAATATAGAGATCAATTTTAAGAAAAAATAAAAAGAGAAACAAGCACTCAAAAACTTTTCACTCTCAAAAAAACCAGAACTGTTCATAAAGCCTCCATCTTTGAGCTTTGAAGTCCAAATCTTTGAATCTCAAAAACCTTGCGAGTTTTCCCCAAACAAACCACCCAAATACTTCATATACATCATATTTAAGTTGTTTAAACATAATAAAAACTTATGTAATATCACTATCACCATCTTCCAAACTCAAAAATAGTACCTTGCAAATTGACTTGGTTGGGGTGGTTCAGCCATTTTTAGAACAGAAGGAGGGTTGGAGCAACTTCAAGAAGAATCAAAGGAGACCAATCAATCACCACTTTGCACCCGGCAACATCCGTACGTGTTCTAAAGTTTTCACTTCAAGGGGTAAATTTTCTCAAACTATAACATCTTTATCAATACATCATTTGCTTTTGCTTTCAAAAATTATAAAAAGACAGATCAAAGAAGAAGACTCGGCAAAAAGCCAAGCCAGGGGCTGAGACGGGTGCCTGTGTCACACGACACGGCCCGTGTTAGCTCAGTTGGGTTGAAAAAAACTTAACAAAATACAGGGCAGACCTTGACACGGGTGCCTGTGTCACATGACACGGCCCATGTCAACTCAATCGGTTCAGGAATGTGCAGGGAAGGGGATGACACGGGTGCCCGTGTCAGATGACACGACCCGTGTCATTTCAGTTGGGACATGAAAATATGCAGAGCAGCCAGGGACAGGTCCTGACACGGGTGCCCGTGTTAGCTCAGGCACTAAAAACCCTAATTTTGAGACTTGTTTTGCTTTAATTTTGAATCATTATGGATACGTTGGACATTTTGGCATAATGACTTAACACCATAAAATATTTTTCTAAATGAAACATTTAAAATATTTTTCTAAACAATTAGTTTTTTTTTTTAAAGTTAACCTAGACCTAGGTTTTGCTTCAATTAAATGAACTATAAAACCTTTTCCATCAAAAACCCTAAAAAATAAATCTTTCTCTTCATCTTTACATTTTTGCGCATTTTACCATTTCGCATTATAGTTTATATAATTGTCAAAGCCTTGTAATAGTAATTAGGATTTTATTTACTTGTCATCCCCATTTGCAAATTTGTATCCCCCATCCACTCAAGTATTATAATAGCATTGGACATTTAATTTTCGCAATTTATCGCTTTCCATATTATTGCTAGTAATTAGGGTTTGTATGGCAAGACTTAAAACCAACAAATAGACAACCCTAATTCAAGACAAAAATGTATGAAAACAAAACACTTTACACACTTGCACCTCTAGGGTAACCCACACTTGTTGCCTTGGATTAGATAGTCATGTCCCTCGAACGTGGGATACTTTAGCAAAGACCCTCGAATACAAGATCGTAGTCCCTCGATGACCCTTCGATGTTGCCTTCGATAAACGATCTTAGACCCTTACAACAAATCGCTAAGGTATCCTACAATGTTTCCTTAAATGACTGTACGATGACCCATGCTCGTCCCTTCACATCCAATGATAAGGTTTCTTAATAACTAATGGTAAGATAACATTATATAAAGGAGTAGGAAAAGAACAAAGACTTCCTTTTGAGTAGGTAGAATGCTCGTAGTTGCTTGCTCACAAACATTTCAAAACAAAACATCTTTCAACACACCAACACTTTCTTGAAAATTTTTCAAAATTTAACACTTTGTATACATTCTTATAGAGACGAGAATCATTACAAAGTTTTCCTAAACAAAGGCACTTTTCAAAAATACTTTCAAAACAAATCACAAACAAATTTTACAAAGCATTTCAAAAGTGAGCTAGCAACTAAGATCTTGTAGATAACTACGGATGAAAAGGGTGCTAACACCTTCCCTTTTCATAACCTACCCCCCGAACTCAAGAAAATTCTCAAAAGGTCTTTCATGTTCTTTTCACCCTTTCCTTTATTGTATAAAAGAAAATTCGGTGGAGACTCTTGCTATCTGCAACAATTATGATAAAACACAAAACACCCAAGTCAGCTCTCCCACCATATTACAGAACTGGCGACTCTGCTGGGAAAGATACTTAAAAGTGGGGTTACCTTAGAGACTAGATCACCTTTAAATGCTTTCATTGTTTGACTTGTTTGCTTTACTCTTAAAATGGTGTTTTGGTTTTGTATAGATCCTCTACCTGGATCTGGGAACACCATTAGGTAAGTAGAAATAGATTGTAGATATTATACAACATAGACCGATATGGTTGAAACAATGGCTACGTTAGTGCGACACATTTATTGGTACCAGTATCCCTTGTGTTGAATCGAGGAGAATACAAGGCTGCTTTTTGGTGTCATGAAGCACTAACTGACCATAGAACCTTTAGTTGAACAACTTGGCCAATAGGAAGTAGTTAGATAGTCGACTTTGGTGCAAAGCTGAAAATTGGTTGATACTCGATGCTACACTCATTGAGATCGGACTTTCGGGATATTTTGGTCGCAAGAAAAGATTGATTATGCTGAGACAATGCCCGATGAAGAAAGATCGATGATATTGAGATTCCCTAGAACCTGATTACAATTTTTAAGGACAGGTTGAACCAACTAAACTTCAAGAGGGTACTTACCTATGAAACCCATGCAAGCCTAAACCTAAGGTCCTTGTGAGCTTTGTTTGTGATTATTTGTACATAACATCATGACATCATACCATAGCATTTACACTATTCATTTCAAGGGTTTAGGAATTTATTTTTGTTCTGTTTTGTAGGACATGGCTTCCACTCGTAGCAATACCATCCGAGTCAACTTCGTGAAAGTGCCTCCTCAAATCCAAGAGTTAGCATTAAGGATGCCTAAAGATTCTCCCTTCACCAAGAAATATGGTCAACTTCTCAACTTGGCTACCTCAAGCTTCCAAGAAGAAATGATGTGTGTGCTCTTTCAATTCTTTGACCATATGCATCATTGCTTTACCTTTCCTGATTACCAATCGGTGCCTACATTGGAAGAATTATCTCAACTACTAGGGGTGTATGTGCTTGATCAAATACCATTCACCGGTTTATAAGAAACTCCAAAGCTTGGAGTTATTGCCAAAGCCTTTCATTTGAAGAGATCCGACATTATAGTAAATTAGGAGACAATGAGTGGAGTTAAGGGCTTTTTAGCCAAGTTTCTATTGGAGAAGGCTCGGTTATTTCGGGAAAATATAGATTTTAAAGCTTTTGAAGATGTCTTGGCCCTTCTAATCTATGGTTTGGTTCTATTCCCCAATCCAGATCAACTCATAGATGTGAATACCTTCAAGGTCTTTCTTTCTCATAACCTCATGCCTACGTTTCTTGGAGACGTCCTACATTGTTTTCACACTCGCACCATGAGGAAGAGAGGGACTCTTTGTGTTGCATTCCTTTACTGTCTAGGTGGTTTATTTCGCACCTACCTCAATCAACATTGAAGAATGAATAAGGCTTGACGTGGTCTCAAAGGGTGATGTCGCTTTCTCACTCTAATACTCATTAGTGTTCCCAATCTTTGGAGGATACTACCATCATTGACCATTGTGGGGAGTTCACTAATGTTCCACTCTTGGGCATTAGGGGAGGTATTACCTATAACATTTCTCTTGCATTATGACAGTTTGGGTATGCGCAAAGAGATGATCCCTATGATGCGCTCATCCAAGGCTTAGTATTCAATTATGAAGGCGACGTCCAAGGCTATCATCAAAGGTTTGTACGAGCTTGTAGAATGGTAAACAAGGTGGATAGAAAAACCTTGGGGCATAAAAATTCCATCCCTCTTGAGCCTTACCTCAAATGGGTATGAACTCGTGCTCAAAGCCTCATGATGCCTTACCCTGCAATTCTACCAATAGTTATGGAGCCCATTACCGAAGGGGATGTTCCTCATACTCTTCTCCATCCTGACATGCCTATTGTTGTACCCCAAAATTTGCCCTCTCATTTATCAAGACTTTTCTCACAAGACCTCTTGGACTCAAGACAAGATTAGGGTTTGGTCAGCTCAAGATACCTCATCTTGCACTGATAACCCAAAATTAGGGTTTGAATTTTCACAAGGATTTTTGGACCACCAATGCTTCATGTGACTTTCATACATCATTTTGGACTCCTAATATTGCTCATGTTAAGTTTCAAGCCCTGAATCACATTTTTGATCAGTCAATTGGGCAGTTGACCTAAAAATCAGTTGTATTGGGGGAAAAGTCAACCATGGCCAATTTACAGTCAAACTTCATAATTTTTGATCCACAACAACAATTTAGACTCATATGTACCATTTGATCAAGTTTGGATCACAACTCCTCAAGAAATTTGATCAAATCATCAAAAGGGCAAAATGGTCAAAATTAGGGTTTTGACTTAGAAAGGGCAATTTCTGATTTTTAACCTAGACAATGACCAATTGAGTTCAAACATGATTTCAAGGATCCAATGGCATCATCTTGACCTAATTACATGGTTCAAAAGATCTCAAGTTCATTGGATTGACAGATGAATTTTGCAGTCAACTGATCAAAAGTCAACTGTATACTGAAAAGTCAAACTTTGACTTTTGGTCAAAATCAAGTGCCAAGGGTCATAATTCATCAAGATATGTCAAAATATGAAACTTGTTCACCAAGAAAACCAATTTTGAAAATTAGGGTTTTGAATTTGAAAATTTCCATAACTTAGAATTTTTCTAAGTATGGAAATTTTCTTATTTTTTCCTAATTTTCCACCACTTTTCCACCATGATAAATTTTGATTCAAAGAAAACTTCAAACATGAAAGTTTTAGTCCTCCATGAAATCTACAACTTTTCTTCACAAACTTTTCCCAAAGGATGCTTGGATCTCAAGTTATGACTTTGTGAATATAGGTCCATGAACTAAATAACTTAGTGAAAATTTGTCCTAATTTAGGCAGTTTTTTGACCCAACTTCATGGACATTTTTCAACTAGTTCCAAGAGGTATCTCAAAATTCATTTCAAATATGTATTATAGAGAAAATTGCAAGCTTTCCAAAATGTCCAAGATCATTTTTGGTTAGGGAGAATCGAAGAAGAGAAGTTGGCATTTTATCACTTTTGTTCAAGCCATTTTTACATGAGATCAAGTTGCAAATTAGATCTATGTTGATTGTACCTTGCTTTATAGGTCCTAAACTCATTCTACACTCCATAATTAAATGCTAACTCAGAATACAAAGGCATTATCTTGGCTTTTGGAGCATTGTACAAGAGATAATTCCATTAATGGCATAATGGTTACAATGCCATTTTCATAAAGGTGAGATTTTGGAACTTTACAAATCTTGAGCCTTGGACATGTCCCTTTGGTACAAACAACTTCCACAGGTCTCAAGCAATGTATACCAACTCTTTGCAGCTCACAAACTAGCAAGTACAAGCATGTTGCATAAGTCATTTCACTTTTCTTAAAATGCAAGAAAGGTTGCCAAAAGTGCTAGAACTTGTACAGCTAGTAAGAGTGGACTTTGTATCCATTCTATACATATTCACAAACTTGTTACAAAATAGAACACGATTGCTTGACAACTGAAACACTCCAAAACTCTAAAACTCCATTTTTCTGCCCAAACATCCAGTTTCTGCAAAACCATAACAAACTCATTTTTTGCTCGTGCGTTTTGTGGCTTGGCACTTGAAACATCTTATCCACATCATATCAAAGATATCCAAGCCCTTACCCTGCATCTGTAAGCCTTGTTTCAGCCATTTCCATTTTCAAATTTGGAGCTTGCAGCTTGACTTGTGCAGAGAGTTCTGGCCATCCACAAAGCAAACTAGGCATTGAAATAGTTTGAAGGAAGTTCAAGGAAGCTCACACGATCCTCAGGCCTCCCTCATAGCCCCCACATTGTCATATCCAAATCCAGTTGAAGGAGGTATTTTTCTCAAACTCTATCTATGTATTTAGGCATCCTCAAGCCACGATTTGTGAAGAAAAGATGTAGTCCATAACATGGGGAAGCTGTACATATGCATACTTTTCATTTATATTAACTGAGCTAAGAGAATTTGAAGCTTGAAGTTGCTGAAATTTTTAGGTCACGATTTAGGGCTGACAAAATTCTCTCTGATTTTTTAGAGTTAGATTACAAATTTTATATGGTTGGAATCGTGAGATTAAATGCCACAAGTTTCATGTTATAAGTTTTTGTTTTTGTGCAAGCATCCGAGAGTTACAGGTTGAACAAAAACGTGCGCACAGAAGAGAAGCTGGAGGACAGGTACGATGGTTCTGGGCCTTTGGCGCCTTGGGCCTGTTGTTTCTGATTTTCACACCCCCTGGATTACTTTTGCACCCCCTGACTATTTTCTTATATTTTTGCATTTTTTTTGCATATTTTTATATTTATTACTTGCATTTATTTTTTCTAATGATAAAAAATACCCAAAAATAATTTTTTTATTTCCACACTTTTATTTTATTTATTTTATTTATTTTCTCACATAAAAATAGTTTATTTTGACAAATAGTTTTTATTTTCTTAAATAACTTGTAAATATATATAAAAATACTTAATATTTTTATTATATTATTTATACTCATAAAATACTTATTTTCTATACATATTTAATTTTTAATATTTGCACATAATATTATTTATTATTTTCTTGTACAAAAATGGACAAAATATTAATATAGAACATATATTTTCTTTAATAAAAAAATTAGGGTTTCCCCCTTTCAAAAATAATAATATTATTTTTCCTTATTTTTTAGGGTTAGTTAATTTATTTTCTCATACAAAAATTAAATACAAAACATTTTTTTTACATAAATATATTTTGCATTGCATTTTAATATTTGTATATTTATTTAATGCGCACAATATTCGATTGGGTTGTAATAGTATTTTTAGGTTTATATTTGTGCAATATCCTTATTCAAAAACTTGTATCCCCCCTCCCATAATAATTGTTGTAATAGTTTAGTTTATTTTATGCAATTTATTGCTTTCATATACCATGTTTAGTAAACTAGGGTTTGCATGACAAGAACAAAAACAAAACAAATAGACAAAACCTAATGCAAGACAAAAGCATGAAAAATGACACACTTTGCACACAAGCACCCTTATGGTTTCTCCCACTTGGTTGCCTAATTTAAAATGGTCATGTTACGCATGCGAAGTAACTTGGCAAAACAAATATAAGATCATAGTCCCTTGATGACGCTATCAAAAGGTTGCCTAAACAAAGATGATCTTGGTCCCTAAAAATTGCTAAGAGACTTGGCAACATTGCTATCATGGTCATACGATGACCCGCGCTCGTCCCGTTTACATCCAAAGATAGGGTTGTTTACCAAATCAATGGTAAATCAACAATGTCAAAGGAATAAAAATACACAAGAAAGACATTTGAGTAGGTATATAGCTACTAGTTACTTGTTACATTTCAAAACAATCCTTGCTATTTTCAAAAACAAACACACACACATTTCAAAACAACTTACAAAATATTGAAACATTTTTCGAAAGACAAACATCTTTGTATACATTATCACGAACGAGAATCATTACAAAGATTGCCTAAACAATGGCCTCTTTTCAAAATACTTTCAAAACCACACTAAGCACCATTTCAAACAATTTCAAAGCAAAGCAAGTGATCTAAACAAGTAACTAAGAGCCCGTGAAAAACCATGGATGAAAAGGGTGCTAGCACCTTCCCTTTTCATAATCTACCCCCCGAACTCAAGAAAACATATCAAAGGTCTTTCCTGTGATTTTTTACCTTTCCTTTTGGATAAAAGAAAAGTCGGTGGCGACTCTTACTAACCGCAACATTTGCAAACACAAACGCAAAACCTCAAGTCAGTTCTCCCACCGTATCACAGAACTGGCGACTCTGTTGGGGAGAATTCTAAAAGTGGGGTTACCTTAGGGTTTAGATCACCTTTATTTGCTTACAATTGTTTGACTTGTTTGCTTTACAATTATGGTTCTTTGTTTGGGTTTGAATCCTCTACCCGGATTTGGGAAACATTATAGGTAAATAGCAATACATTGTGGAAACTGTGCGGGGTATACCGACATGGTCTAAGAAATAGCTATATTAGTGCGACATATTTGTGGGTACCGGTAGCCTTTGAGTCAATCAAAGAGAATACGGGGCCGCTGAGTGATGTCATGAAGCACTAATGAACTTCTAGAACCTTTACTTGACCAACTTGGCCTTTTAGGATGTAGTGAGATGACCGGCTTTGGTGCAGTCCAGAGTTGGTAGATACTCGATACTACACTCATTGAGGATTGGTTTCTTGGAATATTTCGGTCGCCAGTAAAGAGGATTAAACTGAAACAATGAACAAGGAAACAATCCAGTGATATTGAGCTCCTTAGAATCCGGTTACTATTTCTAGGACAGGTTGAGCCAACTAAACTTCAAGAGGGTACTTACCTATGAAACCCCATGCAAGCCTAAACTAGGAACTTGTGTAATCTGCTTGTACATATATACTTGTGCATAACATCATGGACATCATGAACATCATATGCATTCACTAACCATTTCAAGGATTTTGGAATTTCATCTTTGTTTCTATTTTGTAGGTTATGGATTCACTTCACAGGAAAACTATCCAAATCAACCTTGTAAGAATTCCTTCACAACTCAAGGAGCTAGCTTAAAGGATTCCTGAGAATTCACCATTCACCGAGAGATGTTGTCGTCTACTCAACCTAGTCACTTCCAACACAAATGAGGATATGATGAAGGTTCTCTTCCAGTTCTTTGACCCTTTGCATCACTGCTTCATATTTCCTGACTACCAGCTTGTGCCTACTTTGGAAAAATTCTCTCAACTCTTGAGGATTCCTATTCTTAATCAACTACCTTTCAACGGTACGGAAAGAGATCCAAAGCCAGAAGAGATTGCTCAAGCCCTGCACTTGCACTCATCTGATGTCACAACCCATTGGGAAACTAGAAGTGCTGTCAAAGGCTTCTTGGCGAAGTTTCTGTTTGAGAAGGCCCAAAGTTGTTGGAATTCTCTAGACTTGCAAGCTTTTGAGGAGATTGTAGCTCTTCTCATCTATGGGATGGTCTTGTTCCCTAATCCTGATCAACTCATAGATGTAAGCACTCTCAAAATCTTCATGACTCGTAACCCGGTGCCTACATTGCTTGGGGATATCCTCCACTCTTTTCACACTCGTACAATGAGGAAAAGAGGTGTTCTTATGTGTTGTACTCCTCTCCTGGCAAGATGGTTTGTTTCTCATCTTCCCCAATCAGTCTTGAAGAATGAGCAAGGTTTGAGGTGGTCACAAAGGTTAATGACACTTAACCATTCATATATTCATTGGTGTTCTCGATCCAAAGAGAATGTTATTATTGTTGACCGTTATGGGGAATTCCCTAATGTCCCTCTACTTGGCGTTAGGGGAGGCATCACCTACAACCCTTGCTTGGCTCTAAGACATTTTGGTTATGCCCGAAGGGATGGCCCACATGACATGCTGATTCAAGGATTGGTTTTCGACTACGACAACGACGATCAAGGTCTCCGTCATAGATTCATCCGAGCTTGGAGGATGCCAAACAAGGTGGATAGCAAGACTCTGGGACACAATAATTCCATCCCTCTTGAGCCTTACCTCAAGTGGGTACGAACCAGCGCCCAAAGTCTTATGATGCCCTACCCCTCCATTCTCCTAGTGATTATAGAGCCTGTTAAGGAATGAGAGGTTCCATACACCATCCTACATCCTGACATGCCAACATCACTCGAAGATCTACAAAGGAGTTGGATACAGCTCAAGGGAGAGCGCGATACTTTCGAATCCTAATTCTACGCAAGCGATAAGAAGGTTTTGGAACTCACTCGGCTACTTCATGAAGAGCAGACTCTCAACACCTACATTGCACCAAAGAGGATGCACAACATCTTTTTACCTTAGAGTTTTGTATTATTTAGCCCAAGGGGCATTGATGTACTAACAATTCTATCTTATTAATATGACGTGTGTTTCTTTTTTGTTTAAAACAAATTTGAATTTCTAAATCCTTGAAAACATTGCATGAATACATATCATTCATCATAAACATAAACAGGTCTTCACACCAAGTTTCCTTATCCCTCTATTGTTTATTTCAGCAAGATGGATCTTGAATAAACGGTCAAAAACTTACAAGCTCAGAACTCACAATTTCAACAGTTACTCATGACCTTAGCCAAGGGGCAGGAGGAGCTGAAGACTTTGCTAGAAAAAGAAAAAGAGAGAAAGAAGAAGAAGCCAAATGGTGTGGTTATCATGGGCAGAAGATTTCAGGGACAAGCCATACGGACCTTAGAATTTCCAATAACATCTGATGAAGGGGAAAGAAAAGGAAAAGAAACGGAAGTGCCATCAGATTCTGAAGCAGAAGAAGAGGAAGAAGAGGACTACTCTGAACAACAATACCCTCCGGTTGATGACAAATACAAACATCTGGAAGAACGCCTAACTGCTATGGAAATCCAGAGAGTACCAGGGCTAGATTTTGAGGAGTTATGGATGGTGTCCGGAATTGTAATCCCTCCAAAGTTTTAAGTTCCACTGTTTGCCAAGTATGATGGGGTGTCTTACCCTAAAATTCACCTCATATCCTATGTCAGGAAGATTCAACCACACTCTGCTGACAAAGACCTGTGGGTCCACTTTTTTCAGGACAGTTTATCAGGAACGCAACTTGATTGGTTCTACCAGTTGGAGAGGGTTAAAGTCCACAATTGGGAAGACTTGGCAGCTGCTTTCTATAAACAATATCAATACAACACCGACTTGGCACCCACCCGTACTCAGCTTCAGAGTATGGCCATGGTTTCCAATGAGGACTTTAAAGATTACGCACAAAAGTGGAGAGACCTGGCCGGAAGGGTGTAACCTCCTTTATCTGAGAGGGAGTTAGTGGACATGTTCTTGGGAACTCTTTCAGGCCCCCTCTTCAATCATCTGATCGGGAAGAACCGAGCACCGACCAACGGTGGGGGCCGTTATGATTCCGAAGCCTGCATCAGACCAGCCAAGAAACAACCAGCAAAGGGTAGAAAGGTCAGTTCAGCAATTTACCAAGATAAACATGACTCCTGCCCAAGTTCTACCACATCTTCTGAAGTTGAATCTGGCCATGCTAAAAGAGGCCCCTAAAAATCCCAATACTACTTCTCCACATTACCATCCCAACGCCAGATGCGCGTACCATTCTGAAAGTCCAGGGCACGAACCAACAAATGTTAGGCTCTGAAGAACAAGATTCAAGATCTGATAGATGCGAAGGAAGTTGAGTTTGAAGTGTCTGAGAAACCAAATGTTATTTCCGCTCCGATGTCGAGGCATGGTCATAATGCCAACGCTATTGAAGAAAATTTGTTTGTTGCTACCATGGATAAACTGTTGACTCCGCTCCTGATTATCAAGTTGAATTTGTTAAAAGCTGGTATTTTCCCAGGTTGTGACCAAGATTGCCATGTTTGCCTGTCCTCATCATTTGACTGCCCTCTGTTGAAGAAAGGTATCCAACGACTGATGGATAATCAAGAAATTTTGTTTGAGAATGATCCTGTTTCACCCGTTCCAGTTAAAGAAGTTTCAATAATAAACATCTACGCCAATCCTTCTAGGGGCCCTAAAAGACCCGTTAGGATTACACCTGCTCCAAAGACTGCTCCGCTTAAGATTACAATGCCCGGGCCGACCCCATACATTTCAGATAAAACAGTACCATGGAACTATGATGGAGAAATCTACTACCATGGTATTAAACAGATTGAACTGATTGCAGAAGAGGAAAGCTCCGAAGAGGATAGTTCCGACATTAGCAATATTGTTAGAACTAGCAAGATCACCCGCAGTGGTAGGATTTTCTCTCCAGAGATTGATCCTCCAACAGCAGTCTTTGGACCCGTGGTCGTTCCGAAGATTACCTCTACACCAGTGATTGTACCTGCAAGTGTACCTGCCGATAAAGACAATATAATTCCTATCCCTACTTCAACTGCTGAGAATAAAGGAAAGAATGTTCAAGAGGAGCCTATCCAGACGAAGGCTCAATCACTAGTTATTCTTGAAACATCCAAGAAGGAGATGGAAGAAATCCTGAGGATCATTAAAAAGAGTGATTATGATGTGGTCGAACAGTTGGGGCAAACCCCTTCCAAGATCTCTATGCTAGCTCTGTTGTTATGCTCTGAAGCACATGCCAAGGCTCTGGTAAAATTTCTGAAGACAGCTCACGTGCCGCAAGAAACGTCTGCTGACCAGTTCCAAGACTGTGTGGCCAATTTGACAGCTGATAATGGCCTGGGCTTCTCCGATGTTGACTTGACACCCCGTGGGAGAAAACACAATGATGCATTACATGTCTCAGTGGAGTGCAGAGGAACAACCCTAGCTCATGTCTTGGTTGATACTGGGTCATCCTTAAGCGTCTTGCCGAAGAAAGCCCTTAATAGGTTGGATTGCGAGGGGTTAACTCTAAAACCCAGCAATATAGTGGTGAGAGCTTTTGATGGATCGAAGAGGATGGTCCATGGAGAGGTGGACATCCCAATCAAGGTGGGAACTCATGTCTTCAACTCAACATTCTATGTGATGGGCATTCGTCCTTCTTATTCCTGCCTGTTGGGATGCCCCTGGATCCACAATGTCGGAGCTGTCACTTCCACCTTTTATCAAATGCTCAAGTACCCCATCCAAGGGAAGATCATAACTGTCCATGGGGAGCAGGAGTATATGATTAGTCATCTGAATTCCTTCCGTTATGTGGAGCTAGATGGCGAGTTCATAGAGACCCCTTTCCAACATTTTAAAGAAGTCTCTCCTGAAATAGTGGAGACCAAGGCGGTATCTCCAACTCCTAAGATCACAATACCTCCACCTTGGATGTCATCTCTCAAGGATGCAAGGGTAGTAGTGGAAGAAGGGGGATGCACAATCTGGGGTCAGCTTCCAGACATTCCTTACAAATTAGACAAGTTTGGCTTGGGGTTTACTTCAACTGGTCAGAAGGTTGTGTGTTGTGCCCGTGTTGGGCGACCACCGATAAAGATTAGCAACCAAAGCGTCAATGCGGTAGAAGACAATGAGGAGGAGGGCAGCTTGGAAGATTGGATATTCCTACTGTTAGCGGAGGACTGCGCAACTGGGAAGCTAGAGACTTCATTCCGATAACTTTCATATCTCAGTAATTTATCTTTTACATTTCTGTTGGACTATAATAATTCACAAACAATTCGTACTTTAAAAACCTTGTGTCTTACCCGAGGCACAATTGTCCATTTGTAAGGGTTTTTATTTCATTTACATATGTCATTCAATGAATCATGGACGCTTTTTCACATATAAACTTTTTATGCTCATTGTCTTTCTTTTACATTTTATTCTTTTAAGATGGCTATACCCTTACACACACCCACACTCACAAATGCAGGTACCCTTCCATTCCGGATCCCATGGGTAACGATACTGCTATAGCCTTCAGTGACTCTGAAGATCTGATCTACCAAGCCGAATACGAAGGTGAGGAAGATTGTGAGGTGCCAGGGGAATTGGCCAGATTACTACAGCAAGAGGAAAGAGTAATTCAGCCTCATGAGGAGTTGTTGGATACAATCAACTTGGGAACCGAGGAAGATAAAAAGGAAATCAGAGTGGGTGCCCATCTAGAGCCGAGTGTCAAGGAGCGCCTAATTCAACTACTGCATGATTATATTAAGATCTTTTCCTGGTCACACGAAGACATGTTGGGACTCGATACAGACATTGTGGTACATCGTCTACCCACAAGAGAAGATTGTCCACCAGTGAAACAAAAAGTCTGCCGCATGAGACCTGACATGTCAGAGAAGATCAAAGCAGAAGTTATGAAACAATTCAATGATGGGTTTCTGGCTGTTACTTCTTATCCTCAATGGGTGGCCAACATTGTTCCCGTGCCTAAAAAGGACGGCAAAGTAAGAATGTGCATGGATTATAGAGATTTAAACAGGGTCAGCCCTAAAGATGATTTTCCACTTCCACACATCGACATCCTGGTTGACAATACAGCCCAGCACAAAGTATTTTCTTTCATGGATGAATTCTCAGTCTATAACCAGATCAAAATGGCACCTGAGGACATGGAGAAAACTACTTTTGTCACACAGTAGGGTACGTTCTGCTACAAAGTGATGCCATTCGGACTGAAGAATGCCAGGGCAACCTATCAACACGCCATGGTAGATTTATTTCATGATATGATACATCATGAGATTGAGGTCTACGTAGATGACATGATAGCCCGATCATAAACTGAAGAAGAACACCTTGATCACTTGCAAAAGCTGTTTGTCATATTAAAGGGGTACAAGCTAAGATTGAATCCAAACAAGTGTACATTCGGAGTCCGGTCCGGTAAACTCTTAGGTTTCATTGTCAGCAACAAAGGCATCGAGGTTGATCCTGCCAAAGTCAAAGCTATATAAGAAATTCCTGCTCCTCGCACTGAGAAGGAAGTCAGAGGTTTTTTGGGACGCCTAAACTACATTGCCAGGTTCATTTCTCACCTAACGTCTACTTGTGAACCAATCTTCAAGCTGTTAAAGAAAGATCAAGTAGTCAGATGGAACGATGAATGTCAGATTGCTTTCGATAAAATCAAGGAGTATTTACTAGAACCTCCTGTCTTGATGCCACCCGTCGAGGGAAGACCGCTAATCATGTATCTAACCATATTAGAGAATTCAATGGGGTGCGTACTGGGGCAGCATGACGAGTCTGGCCGAAAAGAGCACGCCATTTATTACCTAAGCAAAAAGTTTACCGACTATGAAACCAGATATTCACTGCTCGAGAAAACTTGTTGCGCTTTGGTATGGGCTGCTCGCCGGCTAAGGCAGTATATGTTGACTCATACCACTTTGCTGATATCTAAGATGGATCTGATAAAGTACATCTTCGAGAAGCCTGCTTTGTCTGGAAGGATAGCTAGATGGCAGATGATCCTAACGGAATACGACATACAGTACACTACCCAAAAAGCTATAAAGGGCAGTGTGCTAGCTGATCATCTGGCCCATCAAGCTGTAGAAGATTATTAATCCATGAAGTTTGACTTCCCTGACGAAGACATCATGACATCGAACAAAGTTGAAGAATTCAGACCATATGACGAACCTGAACAAGGATCCCGATGGACCCTGTACTTTAATGGGGCATCCAATGCACTTGGTAACAGTATCGGCGCTGTGCTCATATCTCTAGAAGGATGCCATACTCCTTTCACCGCCAGACTTTGCTTCAACTCTACGAACAACATGGCAGAGTACGAAGCATGCATATTTGGACTCAAGGCCGCCATAGACTTGGGAATCAAATATTTAGATGTATTTGGGGACTCAGCTTTGGTCATCAGTCAGATCAAAGGAGAATGGGCCACTAAGCATCCAAACCGCATCCCTTACAAAGAACATGTTTTGACATTGTTACCACATTTCGAGAAGATTACCTTCTAGCACTTCCCGCGAGAAGAAAATCAGCTAGCAGATGCTCTAGCTACAATGTCATCTATGTTTAAACTTGATTGGGATAATGAGGCTCCTCAGATCTCCATTGAACGGATGGACGAACCAGCACATTGTCACGAGATTAATACCGAAGAAGTAGTGGACTAGTCGTGGTTTCATGAAGTCAAAAGGTATCTCGAGACTCAAGAATACCCAGAAGGAGCTTCAGTCAATGACAAAAAGTTCTTAAGGAGATTCTCAGCTAAGTTCTTCCTAAGTAATGGCATCCTGTACAAGCGCAATCATGATTTTATTCTGCTCCGTTGTGTGGACAAGATTGAAGTTGAAAAGATCATGGCTGAATTGCATGAAGGTACCTTTGGCACTCACTCTAGTGGGCATACGATGGCAAAGAAGATTCTACGGGCAGGCTATTATTGGTCTACCATGGAAGCTGACTGTTATCAACACTCCCGGACTTGCCATAAGTGTCAAATCTATGCAGATAAGGTGCACGTGCCTCCGGTTCCTTTAAATGTCTTAACAGCTTCTTGACCCTTCGCTATGTGGGGAATCGACATGATTGGAGAGATCAAGCCTACAGCTTCCAATGGACACCGCTTCATTTTGGTTGTCATTGACTATTTCACCAAGTGGGTCGAAGCAGCTTCCTTCGCATTCGTTACTAAGAATGTTGTTGCCCGCTTCATCAAGCAGAATCTCATTTTCCGGTACGGTATCCCCGAAAGGATTATCACTGATAACGATACAAACCTTAACAATACTATGATCACCGCCTTGTGCGAGCAGTTCAAGATTCAACATCACAATTCATCTCCCTATCGGCCAAAGATGAATGGTGCAGTCGAGGCTGCTAAAAAAATATCAAAAAGATCATACAAAAGATGACAGTCACCTACAAGGACTGGCATGAGATGCTACCGTTTGCTCTCCACGGATACCGTACCACGGCTCGCACATCAACTGGGGAAACACCCTATTCTTTGGTTTATGGCATGGAGGCTGTTTTACCTATCGAGGTTCAGATTCCCTCCTTAAGAATCATGAAGGATGCAGGTTTGAGTGAAGACGATCGGATTCAGACCCAACTTGATCAACTAAACTTGATTGATGAAAAGAGACTTACTGCTGTTTGCCACAGTCAGATGTATCAAAAACGGATGATCAAGGCTTTCAACAAGAAAGTCAGACGCCAAGTATATCAAGTTGGAGATCTAATGATCAAGCGCATCATCTTGTCACAAAGTGATCCCAGGGGCAAATGGACTCCTACCTATGAAGGACCATTTGTAATCAGGAACATCTTTTCTGGTGGGGAAATGATCTTAACCACCATGGACGGTGACGACCTGCCACACCCTGCAAACGCAGACATAGTCAAAAGATACTACGCATAAGAGACCCGCTAGGTTGACACACCTAGGCAAAACAAGGGCATCCCGGCGAACCAAAAAGGTTCGGGCAAAAATTAGGGATAAATATAAAAAAATTGTACACCCGGCAAGTTGAAAACCCGAAAGGGCGACTTGGGAAAAAAAGGGTTTCACGGTGGACTGAAAACCCTAAAGGGAGGTCCAGGCAAAAGTTAGGGAATTAAAGCGTATGACTATGTCTCGTCGGATCACTTTAAGGACAATCTCTTCACTGACAAACTCTGAGCTTCTGATTAATTCAATCATCTTCGGACGAAGCAGCGAATGGACAAGATATTGGGAGATACGAAGGCTATAGTAGAATGGGAACCCCGTGGGATTATCACACATAGCTATCTTTCTTTGTATAAATTTTTTTTACTTTTCTGACACCATCCTCTTACTAGGATGTCTGTCTCCTTTGTACAAAACACTTATTCAAAGTAAATACAAAGATGTCTCTTTCAAAATACAGAAAACTATTTGTCTTTTCTTTACACTTGTGCTTTTATTTGCAAAAACGTCCAATGATTCATTGATGAACATATGCATTTGAACATAATTACTGTTTACAAATAAACAAAATGGAAAAGAACAATTACTGACGGGTTGAAAGGATAGGAAAACGTCTTTAGGCTATTCCATGAGAAATCCCTACAGCACATCATCTAGATCCCCAGCGGAGCCAAAACTTCAAACTTTAGATCCCCAGCAGAGTTAAAACTTCAAACTCTCAATCCCCAGCGGAAACCATCCAGTTTCTCTAAATTCCCCAGCAAGTTGTCTTGAAGTCTGAAAATCAACCAGATAATAATTAACTTTTGTCTCTCGCCAACCTAGGATAACTCCCCAGTAGAATGGCAGACAATCCAAACTCCTGAACCTACTCCCCAGCAGTAAGCCTTCTTCCCCACAGAGTTTTCATTGCTCCCCAACAAAATGAAGATTCTCTTTATTAATTCCCAGCAGAAGTCACGGAGTTTTCTTTATTCCCCAGCATAAAAAGGATTCCCATTGTGTAATCCCCAGTATAAAGGTTACAATGCCATTTTCATAAAGGTGAGATTTTGCAACTTTACAAATCTTGAGCCTTGGACATGTCCCTTTGGTACAAACAACTTCCACAGGTATCAAGCAATGTATACCAACTCTCTGCAGCTCACAAACTAGCCAGTACAAGCATGTTGCATAATTCATTTCACTTTTCTTAAAATGCAAGAAAGGTTGCCAAAAGTGCTAGAACTTGTACAGCTAGTAAGAGTGGAATTTGTATCCATTCTATACATATTCACAAACTTGTTACAAACTAGAACATGATTGCTTGACAACTGAAACACTCCAAAACTCTAAAACTCCATTTTTCTGCCCAAACATCCAGTTTCTGCAAAACCATAGCAAACTCATTTTTTGCTCGTGCGTTTTGTGGCTTGGCACTTGAAACATCTTATCCACATCATATCAAAGCTATCCAAGCCCTTACCCTGCATCTGTAAGCCATGTTTCAGCCATTGCCATTTTCAAATTTGGAGCTTGCAGCATGACTTGTGCAGAGAGTTCTGGCCATCCACAAAGCAAACTAGGCATTGGAATAGTTTGAAGGAAGTTCAAGGAAGCTCACACGATCCTCAGGCCTCCCTCAAAGCCCCCACATTGTCATATCCAAATCCAACTGAAGGAGGTATTTTTCTCAAACTCTATCTCTGTATTTAGGCATCCTTAAGCCACGATTTGTGAAGAAAAGATGTAGTCCATAACATGGGGAAGCTGTACATATGCATACTTTTCATTTATATTAACTGAGCTAAGAGAATTTGAAGCTTGAAGTTGCTGAAATTTTTAGGTCACGATTTAGGGCTGACAAAATTCTCTCTGATTTTTTAGAGTTAGATTACAAATTTTATATGGTTGTAATCGTGAGATTAAATGCCACAAGTTTCATGTTATAAGTTTTTTATTTTGTGCAAGCATCTGAGAGTTACAGGTTGAATGAAAACACGCACGCAGAAGAGAAGCTGGAGGACAGGGACGATGGTTCTGGGCCTTTGGCGCCTTGGGCCTGTTGTTTCTGATTTTCACACACCCTAGATTACTTTTGCACCCCCTGACTATTTTCTTATATTTTTGCATTTTTTTGCATATTTTTATATTTATTACTTGTATTTATTTTTTCTAATGATAAAAAATACCCAAAAATAATTTATTTATTTCCACACTTTTTTTTTCTCACATAAAAATAGTTTATTTTGACAAATAGTTTTTATTTTCTTAAATAACTTGTAAATATATTTAAAAATACTTAATATTTTTATTATATTATTTATACTCATAAAACACTTATTTTCTATACATATTTAATTTTTAATATTTGCACATAATATTATTTATTATTTTCTTGTACAAAAATGGACAAAATATCAATATAGAACATATATTTTCTTTAATCAAAAAATTAGGGTTTCTCCCTTTCAAAAATAATAATATTATTTTTCCTTATTTTTTAGGGTTAGTTAATTTATTTTCTCATACAAAAATTAAATACAAAACTTTTTTTTTTACATAAATAAATTTTGCATTGCATTTTAATATTTGTATATTTATTTAATGCGCACAATATTCGATTGGGTTGTAATAGTATTTTTAGGTTTATATTTGTGCAATATCCCTATTCAAAAACTTGTATCCCCCCTCCCATAATAATTGTTGTAATAGTTTAGTTTATTTTACACAATTTATTGCTTTCATATACCATGTTTAGTAAACTAGGGTTTGCATGACAAGAACAAAAACAAAACAAATAGACAAAACCTAATGCAAGACAAAAGCATGAAAAATGACACACTTTGCACACAGGCACCCTTAGGGTTTCTCCCACTTGGTTACCTAATTTAAAATGGCCATGTTACGCATGCGAAGTATCTTGGCAAAACAAATATAAGATCCTAGTCCCTCGATGACGCTATCAAAAGGTTGCCTAAACAAAGATGATCTTGGTCCCTAAAAATTTCTAAGATACTTGGCAACATTGCTATCATGGTCATACGATGACCCACGCCCGTCCCGTTTACATCCAAAGATAGGGTTGTTTACCAAATCAATGGTAAATCAACAATGTCAAAGGAATAAAAATACACAAGAAAGACATTTGAGTAGGTAGATAGCTTCTAGTTACTTGTTACATTTCAAAACAATCCTTGATATTTTCAAAAACAAACACACACACATTTCAAAACAACTTACAAAACATTGAAACATTTTTCAAAAGACAAACATCTTTGTATACATTCTTATGAACGAGAATCATTACAAAGATTGCCTAAACAATGGCCTCTTTTCAAAATACTTTCAAAACCACATTAAGCACCATTTCAAACAATTTCAAAGCAAAGTAAGTGATCTAAACAAGTAACTAAGAGCCCATGGAAAACCATAGATGAAAAGGGTGCTAGCACCTTCCCTTTTCATAATCTACCCCCCGAACTCAAGAAAACATCTCAAAGGTCTTTCCTGTGCTTTTTTACCATTCCTTTTGGATAAAAGAAAAGTCAGTGGCGACTCTTGCTAACCGCAACATTTGCAAACACAAACACAAAACCTCAAGTCAGTTCTCCCACCGCATCATACCTACCGACTTCGAAGAATTGCAAAGAGCGTGGGTTCAACTCAAAGGGGAACGATACACCTTTGAAGCACAATTCCACGCAAGCGAGAAGAAGGTTTTAGAGCTCATGGGGAAACTTCATGAAGAGCGAAGCTTGAATGCCTACATTGCACCAAAGAGGATGCGCCCATGGAAAGCTTGAATCCTTTTTGTTTTAGGAGTTTATTTTGCATCATTTTGAAACCTTTTTGTTTCTTCCATTGTAAGCCCGAGAGGAATTTATAATTCCCGAATTTATTAATGCAATTAATGTTTGTTGTCTTATCTTTGTCTAGCAAATTTAAATTTCTTAAAATCCTTGAAAACATTGCATTAGCATAACATGCATCATATCATAAGCAGGTTTTCCGACACAGGTTTCCTCATCTTTTTACTGTTTATTTCAGTATAAGATGGATCTCGAGAAAACTGTCAAGGACTTGCAGACTCAAAACTCTTAATTCCAAGAGACTCTACTCAACTTAGCAAAGGGGCAGCAAGAAATGATGGCTCTTCTTGTTACAAAGAAGAAGACAAAGAAGAAAGTTGTAATCAAGATGGGGAAGAGGTTTAAATGGTCCGCCAGACAAGTCTAAGTTGAAGAGGTTTCCTCCAAAGAGTATGAGAATCAAGATGAAGATGCTAGGAGCACCCGTGCTAAGGGTGGAAACAATCAAATCTCTGAAGACGAGGATTATTTTGACGAGAAATACCCACCGGTCGGTGATAAGTATAAGCAACTAGAAGAGAGATTGAAGGCTGTAGAAATCCAAGCTCTATCTGGCTTAGACTTTGGAGAGTTGGGTTTAGTTCCCGGGGAAGTCATTCCCCATAAATTCAAGATCCCAATTTTTGCCAAGTACAAAGGTGTCTCATGTCTGAAGCTTCACCTAAGATCTTACGTCCACAAAATTCAGCTGCATACCACTGATAAGAAAATGTGGGTACATTTTTTTAAGAAAGTCTATCTGGGACGCAATTGGAGTGGTTTTACCAATTGGAAGGAACTAACATCCATACTTGGGAGGATTTGTCCACTGCCTTTTACCGCCAATATCAATATAACGTTGATCTTGCGCCAACTAGGGTGCAATTACAAGGAATGACCATGGGTTCCAATGATGGCTTCAAAGAATACGCTCAAAAATGGAGAGACCTGGCTGGTAGGGTACATCCACCCTTAACTGATAGAGAGTTGGTAGACATGTTTATGGGAACATTGACTGGAACATTTTTCAACTTGCTGATTAGAAGTTCATCATCTAGATTCACTGAATTGATATTTTTGTACCCCAAAATTTGTCCTCCCATTTCTCATTGATTTCTCACCACAAAACCTTTGAAGATCAAGATCCAGTTAGGGTTTCATCTGCTCAAGACTTCTCCTTGCACTGTTGACCCAAATTAGGGTTTGTGTTTGCACAAAGTTGTTTTGACTTAAAATGCCTAAGATGACTTTCTTGCTTCATATTGGACTCCCAAGTTTATCCACATCAAGTTTCAAGTCTTGATTCCAAGTTTTGCCCAGTCAATTGGACAGTTGACCTAAAAATCAACTGTATTGGGGAAAAGTCAATTGTGGCCAATTGACAGTCAAACCTCATGAAAATTGACCCACATAAACATTATAAACTCACATGGACCATTTGATCAAGTTTGGATCACAATTCCACAAGAAATTTGATCAGATCACCAAAAGGGCAAAATGGTCATTTTTAGGGTTTTGACTGCACAAAGGCAATTTTTGACTGTTTGACCTAGCCAATGGCAAACCAAGCTCACATATGGACTCAAGGACCCCATGGAATTATCTTGACATGCTCAACAAGTTCAAAAGATCCCAAATGCACAAGATTGACAGTTGAATTTCCCAGTCAATTGATCAATTTTGACTGTATACTGAAAAGTCAAACTTTGACTTTTTGGTCAAAATCAAGAGTCAAGATTCATTTTTCATCAAAACATGCCAAATCATGAAACTTGTTCACCAAGAAATCAAAATTTGCAAATTAGGGTTTTGAAATGGGAATTTTTCATAACTTAGAATTTTTCTAAGTTATGAAAAACCCTAATTTTTCCCAACTTTGCCCCACTTTCTCACCAAGATTCATTTGGATTCAAACAAAAGTCAAAACATGAAAGTTGTAGCTTGTTGCATAATCTACAACTTTGATTCACAAAGTTTTCCCAAAAGAGGCTTGTATCTCAAGTTACAATTTTTGGAATAAGGGTACTAAACCATTCTTAACTTAGTGAAATTTTAACCTATTTTGGCAAGGTTTTCTACCTAACTTCAAGGCCATTTTCCATACACTTTCACTTGGAATTTCAATTTGCATTTCAAAGATGGATTGTATTACACATTCCAAGCTTTCCAAAATGTCCAAGAACTCATCAAACAACCTCATAACTTGAGAGAATCGAATTTCACAATATGGCAAAAACTCACTTTTGAATTGGTCATGTACATGTTCATAACTTATGCCATTTTCAAGTCAGCTTAGTTTGTGCTACATTACAGGCCCTTAAACCATCCAACACTCATAAATTTAATGCCAAACCTTTGTGCCAAAGTGTTGTTCTATGAGTTCAAGCATTACATACAAGTTTAATCCATTTATGGAAAAAGTGAAATAGCCATTTTTGAATAGTTAAGCTTTATGTCCAATTGCAAATCCACAAGTACAGATCAAATCTAATTGGCACAAGATTATGAGAATAACACACTGATCAAGGAAGGGTTTTGCAGCATGATTAGGGGTCCTCTACCTGTCTAGAATACAACTTGGCTTTTGTTTGCTTAAGTGTTAAGAAACTTGGCATTTCACACACAACATTCATCTCAGCATTAGAAGACTTAAGCAATCATTTTGTACACCTTCTAATCATCCAACCCAAGCTAGAACACGACTCCAATACCTCCAATACCTCCACAAACTCAGAACTACCATCAAACTGCTCAAACAGATTTCTCACTGCAGTTTGAGTGCCAACTCTCATCCCTTGCATGATTTCTTGCCCAAAGCTCATCAAACACATTCCCTAGCATCAATGCAAGCTAACCAAAACCTAAAACATGACCTGTAATTCCTCTAACCAGTTCCACCATTTTCACTTTCTTATTTTGCAGTTGAAGGTCCATAGCTCGATTCAAGGTGTCTCAAGGCAAAGTAAGCATTGGAATAGCATCACCACACTTCAGGCAAGCTGTACAGATCATCATCTTGCTCTGAAAGTTTTCCCATTGCCAGATAGAACTTCAACTGAACAGGTATTTTTGTGAACTTCTAACTCTTAGTATAGGCATCATTAGCTCTAGGTTTGTGAATAAGAAATGTTCTACTCATGCCCCTGAACCTGTACATGCTTTTACTTTTCATTTATTTTGCCTGAGCTGTGAGAATTTAAGGTTTGAAAATGGAAGAAAACTTAGGTCAGGATTTGGGAATGTCAAAATTCTCTCTCATTTTTGAGATTTAGGATGAGTTTTTTATATATTTAGAATCGTGATCCAATACTTAACATTTCTTATGTTGGAAGTTTGTGCAAAAAGTCAAAGAATCCAGATGTTTGAACTTAGTCACAGGCGCGCGTTTTTTTTAACGTTTTTGGCTGAAGGTTGAAGAAGAAGTTTCATGGGCTGGGCTTTTGTGTTATTTCTCTTTACACCATATTTTTTGTTTTGCACCCCCTGAGCCCATTTTATTTATTTGCTTGATTTGTTGACTTTTCTTTTTTCATTTTGACTTATTTATTTTTGCTAATAATATTAAAAACATGAAAAATATTTTTTACACCATTTTTATATTTTTTAGGTATTTATTTGCTTATATGGACATTTGCACATAAATATATATATATATTATTATTTAGAAAAAACTAGAAAAAATAATGTAAATATATTTCATTTTTGATTTTTATTTCATTTTCCTTTTTGAAAATATTTTATGCAAAATATACTTTTTTTTATATAAATATTAAATATTATTATTTTTTATATATAATACATATTTAGAAATTAATACATATATATATATATATATATATATATATATATATATATATATATATATATATATATATATATATATATATATATATATATATATATATATATATATATATATATATATATATATTTATTAGTATATTTAGGTTAAAATACAAAAATACCTATATTTTTTATTTTATTAATATTTGACATAAAAAAATACTTTTTATAAATATACTTCATTTTATTTTATTTTTGTATATAATAAACAAATACTTGTATAAATTAAATAATATATATATTACTTAATAAAAATTAGGGTTTTACCCTTAAAATACAAAAACTCCAAAAATAATACTTTTTTTTATTTTATTTATTTGACATAAATAATACTTTTTTTCATACATATAAAAACCCCTTTTTTGCATTTTTGCATCTTTATTGTATTTTCCATTTAATTTATGCAATCAATTATTTTGTAAATATTCAAAAAATGATGTAATAGCTAGGTTTAATTTCTTTGTCTAAATATCCCCCATTTGAACATTTGTACCCCCCTTCCCATATTGTGTTGTAATAGTGTAGGAATTTTACTTTTCGCACTTTAAACGCTTTCTAAATATACCATGCTAGAATTAGGGTTTGTATGCAAATAAAAAGAACAAATTAGTTTGACCTAATTTCAAGATAATCAAGCATGAAAATGGACAACACATCTCACACTTGCACCCCTAGGGTATTCCACTTGTTGCCTTCAAATAATTGGGCCATATTGCATGTTAGGTCTCTTTGGGCAAAAACAAACAATTCAAATGATCATAGTCCCTCGATGACGCTTTCGAAAAGTTGCCTAAAATGATCAAGTCCCTTTCAAAGAAAAATTGCCCAAAGACACTTAGCACTATTGCAATCATGGTCTAAACGATGACCCGCGCCCGTCCCTTTCACCTCCTAACACAAGATTGTCCACCAAATGCAATGGTGGAACAAAATTGTTAAAAGGATTAAAAACATAACAAAAATCTTTGAGAACTTTAGGGTAGATAGCTCTTAAGTACTTGTCCATTTGCAAAAGAAAACACTTGCCTATTTTCAAACCACACTTCACAAACACTTTCAAAACAAACTTTCAAAAAATCTTGAAACATCTTTTCAAAAAGACAAACACCTTTTGTAAAACATTCGAGTAAAGAATTGTTACAAGGGTAGCCTAGACAAGGCATCTTTTTCAAAACATTTTCAAAACCACACACAAAGCACCATTTCAAACAATTGAAAACCAAGGCAAGTTGGTCTAAGCAAGTACCTAAGAGCCCATGGATAACCATGGATAGAAAGGGTGCTAATACCTTCCCTTTCTATAATCTACTCCCCGAACCCAAGAAAAATCTCAAAGGTTTTTGCTGTGCTTTTTAAACCTTTCCTTAGGATAAAATAAAAAGTCGGTGGCGACTCTTGCTCAACCGAAACATTTGCGAAAACAAACGCAAAACATAGTCAGTTCTCCCACCGTATCACAGAACTGGCGACTCTGCTGAGGACAAATTTTAAAAGTGGAGTAACCTTAGGGCTTAGATCACCCGCTTGCATGACTAATTGTTTGATTTGATTGCTTTATACCTTGGCTCTATTGTTTGAGTTTGCAATCCTACACCCGGATTTTGGGAAACATTCATAGATAGCAATACGTTGTGGAAACTGTGCGGGGTATACTGACACGGTCGAAGCAATAGCTATATTAGTGCGACATATTTGTGAGTACCGGTAACCCTTGAGTTCAATCAAGGAGAGTACGGGGCCGCTGAGTGATGTCACTAAGCACTAATGACCTAGAACCTTACTTGACCATCTTGGCCTTTTGTTAGGGGTAGTGAGATGACCGGCTTTGGTGCAGTCCGAAGTTGGTAGATACTCGATAATACACTCATTGAGGGTTGTTTTCTTGGAATATTTTGGTCGCTAGTTAAGTGGCTAAACCAAAACAATGAACAATGAAAATAATCCAGTGATATTGATCTCCTTAGAACCCGGTTACTATTTATAGGACAGGTTTTTAAGCCAACTACACTCAAGAGGGTACTTACCTATGAAACCCCATGCAAGCCTGAAACTAGGGTTTGGTGTGATTTGTTTGAACATATGTTTTGTGCATACTGTTGTACCCCAAAATTTGCCCTCCCATATTCTCCAAGAAATTGCCAAGTCAAGCTGCAAAATTCCCCAAGGGTTGCACAGTGCAAAGGTCTCCCATACAGTCAAAACTAGGGTTTGTGTTCTGATCAAGAAAATGAAGTTTCCAAAGGTCCAATCAAGTCTCATATGCCTACAAATATGGTCAAGTATCCTCATATCAAGTTTCAAGACATTCAGTACAAAATTGCACAGTCAAAAACCCTAATTGCACTACAGTCAACTGTAGGGGCAAAATGGTCATTTGACAGTCAAAAGTTCAAATTTTTGGTCAACATATCATTTTGAAGCCACAAACATCATTTGATCAATGCTTGATCATGATTCTCAAAATTTGGCTCAGAAATCATCAAGATGCAAAAGTTTCCTTATTTGGACAGCTGAAAAAGTCAACTGAAATTGACCAGGGCATAACTTTCACATGGATTATCAGAAAAATCCCATCCAAAGCTCATTTTGAAGAGAAAGACATTTCCTACAACTCATCTTCATACTTCAAGTCCAAGAAATGCTCTCACAAAAAGTTATCAATTTCAACATTATAGGTCATTTTCAAAAGTCAACAAAAAGGGACTTTAAGTCAAAGGCCATAACTTGGGATTGGTAAATCAAAATGACATGGGACCAAAGGCATTGGTTAGAGGACTCAAAGACCTTTCCAAAATGTCCAAGAACATGAGAAAATCTTAAAAATTGAGCAAGTTATGCCTTGTGGAAGTTGGGAAATTTTTGGATATTTTGAAAAGTCAACATTACTTCAAATGACCTAAAATTGCTAATGGGCCCATAATTCATCATCCATGACATGTGCACGACCACTTGGCCCAAAGGGAAGTATTTCTTCATTTTTTATTTATTTATTTGAATTTTTATTTATATTAATTCATTTAAATCATTTAAATATATGAAAAATACTTAATTTAACCTAACAAATCTTTTTGCACATGTTTTAGTCTCAATAATTCGTGCCTAGCCAAATAAGGAAAGAATTGGACTGATTAGATCATGATTTGCACAAAAGCACATGGAAAATATTTGGAAAATAAAGCTGGAAAATCAAATCTTCAAATCAATGAATGCAATGGATTTGATTGATTCTTTTTGACCTAATTCACTACTACATATGCCAGGATCACAACCCTAATGCAAAGACACGCACAGCTGCTCCAAAGGCCATTGTCAAACTTGAAAAAATTGTCAAAAAAGTCAATTCTGAAATCATCTTTACAGGTTGATTCAAAGCCTAATTCTTGTTCCATTAGCTTCCTTGAGCCTCATTGGACGTATTCCAATCAGAAACAACCATTAAAACGCAAGGAATTGGTATACAGCATTCAAGATATTTCATAAAAAACTCATAATCGTGCATCATGATTCACGCATCTTTTGTAGCTTTTATTTATTGATTCATGTTCCTTATGAAATTCTGAAGCTAACCAATATGATTAATTGCATTTTTATGTGTTGTATGCAAATATGCCATGTTTTATTTTTAGGGTTTGCAGGCTGTGAAATTGGGGCTTTCCACCCAAAGAAAAATTAGCCTTCAGGACCTGTGCCACTAGATTCAGCAGGTTTGGACGATTAGGAATCCGTCATCGCGCTCAATTTATGAGTGCCTGAGATCTAGTCGCTATTTTCTGGAAAGTGGCCTAAGAGAACAAATCCAAAACCGTGGCTTAATGTGTTTGTTTCAGAAAAAATAAAAAGACCCACGAAGAAGATGATGTGTTGGCAAGCGGTGACAGGTTGATTCAAAAATTCGTGCGTTGGGGACCACTGACTTTCTTTTCTTTTATAATGTTTATTGACTATTATATATTAAATGCGTACGTAGTGGCTCAGTGGCAAATGAAGTTATTGTTAAAGTGAATGACCTGGGTTCGATCCCAGGTCTTCACCCTTTCCATTTGTTTTTTCCCAATTGGCGTTCATATGCAAGCTCAGCAATGTGGTTCACCATACACTCTCGCTATCCAGCATACACGCGTCTTGGAGCATCAGATCAAAGGCTGAGAATTGATGAACACAATGCACATGAGTCAACGTCCCTGCACGTGGGTGAAAAAGTCCACAAAGCCAGGAATTGAATTGGGCTTAAACTGCTTGGGCTATACCTCCATATTGGGGTCTGAACCCCCAGGTTTGCATTTTTTTGTTTCTTCTTTATTTTTTTTGTATTATTATTTTTAGTTATTTTTTGTATTGTTGTTTTATTAATTAACTAATTATTTTCAAAATACAAAAACATCCTAAAAATCAGAAAAAGATAAAAAATATGATAAATATTTTTATTTTAATATTCCTTGTAAATAAATGCACGTAAATTAAGTAGTTTAAATTAGGATTTTAATTTTAATTCCTTTCATAACAAAATCTAAAAAATATAGAACTAGGTTTAATAATTGTTTTATTTCTTTTAATTTTTCTTTTTCACAATAATATTATTTATTTTTATTTATAATTAAACTTGTAAATTAATTAGGGTTTCATTTAAGTTAAAAACTTCAATATTTTTCTTAATAACTAAAAAATAATTAGAATTAGGTTTAGCATTCTATTTTAATTTTAATTAATTCCTTTTTCTATTAAATCCTAAAATACATAAAAATACCAAAAAACAAATTCTTGCTTTCTTTTAATTTTAATTCCTCATTAATTTTAAATTTTGCAAAAGGGTCCAACGCCCTCGTTCTTAATTTCTTATTCGCATATTATTTTATTTCGTTTAAATAATTATGTACCTCTCCCGAAGCCTTGTAATTACTTCTCGCACTTTCAATTTATTTATTTTTCTGTCAAATCGGGTCCTGGTTAATTTTGGCAATGTGGACCCGCGCCATTTGTAATAGCTTAGAATCTTTTACTTTTCCTCGCAACTTTTAATTGTTAAACAAAGCATGCAAGAATGAATGGCCTTAAATAAAAACAAGCGTAGAACACCGATAACATGACAAGATAAATGCAAATGAAAACGACACACAAATCGCACACACCACCCCTAGGGTACGCCTCACTGTTGCCTTGCCTCGAAAGGTGATCGTCGAGTAGAGGATGTCTTAGTAAGTCCTCATGATCCGGGAACCTGGCATGAGGGTAGCTTCTAAGGTGTCTTCCCATTACTCTGGTGATCACCATGTCCCGAACCTCGAATTGACCCGAACACCTCCAACGGTGGTGCTACCTACCTCTCAATGGTGGGATAGCACTACTTTAAAGGACATTTATACAGACGAATTCCTTAGGGTAGGTAGACGACTCTAGATACTTGCTCTAATTTCAAAACAAATCAAAAATACTTTTCACACCAACACATTTTCAAAAGCTTTCGAAAGCAATTTTTCAAACACTCTTGAGGACCGATACAAGAGTCGAACTGGAATTTTCAAAGAAACTTTTTTTAAAAACCCACAGTTGAAAAGCAAACAAACCATTTTTGAAAACACATTGAGCAAGTATCTAAGAGCCCATGGATAACCATGGATAGAAAGGGTGCTAACACCTTCCCTTTCTATAATCTACCTCCCGAACCGAGAGCAATCTCTTTAAGGAATTTTTCTGTGCTTTTGTCCTTTCCATTTGGAGAAAATAAAAGACGGTGGCGACTCTTGCTTCCGCGACATTTCACGAACCAGCGTTAAACAGTCAGTTCCAGATCCACCGATCACAGAACTGGCGACTCTGCTGGGGATTTATCTGATAAAGTGAGGTGTACCTTAGGATTAAGATCACTGTGTTTTCAATTGTCTTCTTTGCTTGCTTTATTATTGTGGGTTGCTTGGGAGTTCTATAGATCCTAACCCGGATCTGGGGGATACCTTCTTAGAAAGTAGCAACAAGGCTGTGAGGGAACTGTGCGGGGTATACCGACATGGTTGAAACAGTCTGCTACGTTGATGGGGCACTTTGGTGTGTACCGGTAACCCTTGAGTTCAGTCAAGGAGAGTACGGGGCCTCCGCGTGGTGTCGTGAAGCATCAACAGACCTTAGGAACCTTAATTGAACTATCTTGGCCTCTTTAGGGTAGTGAGATAACTGACTTTGGTGCAGTCCGAGGTTGGTTGATACTCGATACTACACTCAATTGAGGGTTGCTTTCCTGGAATATTTCGGTCGCCAGTTCAGTGGCTAAATCGAAACGATGAACAATGAAAGCAATCCCGTGATATTGGGAACCTTAGAACCCGGTTACTTTGATTAGGACAGGTTGAACCCACCAACTTCAAGAGGGTAATACCCAGACCTCATGCTGGCCTTAAACTCTAAGGGCTTCTCTTGTATGACTTACGTGCCTTCGTACTTGACTATTTGCATGCTTGTTATCTAACACAGGAACTACTTGCAGGGTTTGCTTATAGTCCTTAATTGGGACTCATAGCAGGGTTTGCTAAGTTTTTGCAGGTTTTGACCATAGTCCTTAATTAGGACTCATGACAGGTTTACTAAGTTTCTTGCAGGGTTTGTTTTAGTCCTTAACCAGGACTCATAACAAGGTTTACCAAGTTTCTTGCAGGGTTTGTTTTAGTCCTTAATTGGGACTCATGACCGGTTTACTAAGTTTCTTGCAGGTTTTGGTTTGCAGTCCTCAATTGGGACTCATAACAGGGTTACCTACATTACCCCATGCATAACATAACATCATACCATTGCATACATCCTAATCCATTTCAAGGACCTCAGGGGCTTGTGATGCAGGTCATAATGATTCAAACACCCAGCAAGGGGCAAAGAGGATTTATTTTCCTCTAGGCAAAGTTGTCAGGGGCTATGACCCACTTGATATGGTGAGCTCTGACTCTTGAAGAAGGTTCCCCTAACCAAGGTTGCTTGGAAACCAAAACCAGACATGATGACTAAAGTCAGGGGCTATGACCCACTGGATATGGTGAGCCTTTGACCTTGAAGAAGGACTCCCAACAACATGCAATTCCTTCAATCAAGCTACCGGATCCAAATGCTAACAATTTTTTTTTGTTTACCCCGCGGGATCCTTGAAAACATTGCATGCATGTCATACACATCATTACATAACAGGTATCTTTGTTGCAGGTCACTTACCTTTCTCGCTGTTTATTTCAGCAATGGCCTTCCAACCAGACAACCAGGACCTTCTTGCTCAAGAGACTCGGTTCGGGGAAATCCTTCGGAATCTATCCAAGGGGCGGGAGGAACTAAGGACCCTCCTCAGGGAGACCCTTGTCAAGAACAGTGCTGAGGATGGAAAGTTGAAACACCTACAAGCTGAGATGGATGCAATGAAAGCCCAAATGCTGGGGCAGAGGAATGCCATTCAAGGTTTAGCTCAAAGACAAGATGAGCTCCAGTTTCTCGTCAACCAACTTCTTCGGGGTAACCAACTGGGGCAAATGTCTAAGGGTAAAGAGCCAGTCATCGTTCGACCATCTTTGAGACAAAGAGGCAAGGAGAAAGCTCCTCATATGGCTTCAGTATCATCAATTCAGTATCAACCTCACCAGCTTCAGCCAGACAAGCCCAAAAGACAATTCACCAAGCTCAACGTGTCGCTGCCTCAAGCCTTACAACAACTGCTGAGGTTGAACTTGGTAACTCTAAAGGATCCTCCTAAGAATCCCAACAGGACACCTTCAAGGTATGACCCCAACGCTCACTGCGCTTATCATTCTGACAGCCCGGGGCATGCTACAGAGGATTGTTGGACTTTGAAGAATAAAATCCAGGACCTGATTGAGGAAGGAGCTATGGAATTCACCCAAGATGGCCAGGCTGAGTGCTTCTACCATCCCTACAGGAGGTACCATTTGAAATGACAAGCCCCGAGACTAGAAAACTTTTGTTCATTCGAATGTTCAAGATTGCAATTTTCTTTTGTTCAAACATTTATTCATGTTAAACATTGTTATCACATTAATGCATCGCTTATGTCTATTTTGAAGCAATATATTCGTATTCACTAGACGCAAATTATTTTCATATTTATCTGATGATCAACTCTTAAATAAGAAATTCTAAGCCTCTTGAGGGAGGATGACGAAAACGATACCATAATCTACAGTATGCTTTTGAACAGACCCCGCTGATGAGGTACAGGCATTTGTTTTAATCCCTAAACACTGGAGTTATAAGGATGATAATCCCTCGTCAACCCCTCTGAGCCAAAGAAGTAGGAGTTTTTATTTTCGAAAATCAAAACCCTTAATCATAACCTGGGGCAGGGTAGTCTCTCAGTTGATCCGAGTGCATAACAAATGGCACCAAAGAGATCCTTACGAAAAGAGACAGTGATGGTTCCGAATAATCAATAAAGAAAGGCGGTCATTACCAAAATCAATGAAAAGCCCAAGAAGTCAAAACCTATAAAAAGGGACTTACGAAACTGGGGCATCCCGCTGACTGTAACCACAAAAAAGAACAGTTCAGGCAAAAAAAAGAAAGGGATAACAAAAATCAAGAAAGAGGTCTTACAAACCCTCAACAAAAAAAGGAATGACTGCCTATTCAGAATAAATCATCAATATCTGAATCATCACTGGTATATCAAAGCAAAGACTCAAACAAGGTCTAACGTATGATCAACTGAGTTTAGGTTTGGAGAACATCACGAAGAGCGGGTGGGTACAAATATAATTTGAGCCTTTATCCTTTGTTTCTTAAACCGTGAACTAGGCCACATTATAACCCTTAAAAGTCCTAGCTGAAGCATGGGTTAGTTCGAAAGCATATTGTTACGAAAGGTATCCTGACTCCTTAAGGCCTACGGTAAAAACTGAGTTGACATCATGTTTTACAAACATTCACTTGTTTTATGAAAAAAGAATGCATTTTCAAAATCTTCAAGACAGACATAGGCTTTGCATTTTTAACATAACTTTGTTTGCATATGACTTTTGTTTGAACAGCATAGAAATTCGCACGATGAATGCCTAATGAACAGAAGTACTTCCAACCAAGGGGCACGGCATGATCATGGTCCATCATCTGGGGCAACCCAATCAAGATTCAGAGAATCTCTTAAAGGCCAAATAGCCTGGGGCAAGTCTCCGCCTGAGTCACTTGGGGCATTCCAACAACGAATCTTGCCTGATCAAACACCTTCTGGTGGCATGGAAAAAACTTCTAATAGGGGCAACTCCCTACATTCTGAGAACACGGACATAGTCGAAAAAAATACTATGCAAAATCAAAGACCCGCTAGGCTGACATGCCTAGGCAAAAATAAGGGCTTCCCGGTGAACCAAAAGGGTTCGGGCAAAATAAGGGATGAAATGAAAATAATCTGTACACCCGGCAAGTCGAAAACCTGAAAAGGCGGCTTGGGCAAAAATGGGTATCCCGGTGGACTGAAAACCCGAAAGGGCGGTCCAGGCAAAAGTCAGGGATCAAAGCCTACGACTATGTCCTGTCATCTTATTATCTGCCTACCAGAAGTAGGTCTGTCCATCAGCAAGCTATCAGCACCTCACAGGTCTTCCTCTCCCACCTCAGAAACAGGGGCAATAAAGAGTTGTCTAAGCAATCTAATCACTCTGTCCACCAAGGTACCAAGGTAGGTTCAGCTAAAGAACATAACCAGATACCTTAATTCCCCAGAAAGCAAGTCAGCAGTCAGTGCATTCTTCTCCAAGCAGAGTTATCAAATCTTAAGGAAGTTGGGTATCCTCCAGCAGATATCAACAGTCTCCAGCAGCATACGTATTCATAACAAGTAGCCTCGGCAGTCTTGGTCTAAAGATTGTTCCCCGGCGGCATGTCAACATTCAAAGGAATCACTTTCCCCAGCATATCAAAACTTCCCCAAGAGAGTCCAATCCAGTTTCCCCAGGAAAGTTGGAATTCATATCCCCAAGCAGTAAGCTTATCCCCAGTAAATTCTGGAAGCTTATCCTTCACAGAGCACGAACACGTCTCCCGGCTTTATTCAAAGAGTTATTTCCTTAACAGGATATAACTGGTTTATCCTCAGCCAAAAGCCACGGAAAGAGCGTCCTCGACGAAGTCTTCTTACCCCAGCGAAGTCCATCAACACTACCAACAACAAGGGTATCCCCAGCAAATTATTATCAACACTCAGCAAGGCATCCCTCTTCCCACAGAGTATTGCTTCCCAGCATGGTCGCTAGAGTATCTTTTCTCCCCGCAGAATCTTCCATTTGCCAAGTTTATTCTGCAACGGAGTCGTCTTCTCCTACCGGTATTCTTGCAGTTATCATCCCCAGCGGAAGCAAAATCTATTCGTCAACATCAGCCCAGGATATGACTTCCCGGCACCCGTCAAGGATTTAATTTCCTAGACGAAAACATACATTCATAAAACATCACATACATCATTATAGCATGCATAGACGCATTATGTCATACAAATCTCATTTATGTTGAGAACATCATTGCTTGATCCATATCATGCATTGCATATGACTGACCTTTACCTTTCAGGAATGATTCAGCTAAATTCTCAGTCATATTTCAAGACCTAGACCGGTTCAGTTAATCGACTCCAAAGATTTCTTATCCAGTCCAAGGCCTTCTCTAGTCCAGCTAAATCGACTCCCAACAGATTTTTCTGATAAAGACTCAGTAGAAGTTATCCCAGGTTATAATTTCAGATGGTTCCCTCTCCGACGGTGAGTGAGGTGATAGTCTCCTATGGTTCCCTCTCCGACGGTGAGTGAGGTGGTAAGTCCTTTTCAGATGTTTCCCTCTCCGACGGTGAGTGAGGTGATAGTCTCCTATGGTTCCCTCTCCGACGGTGAGTGAGGTGGTAAGTCCTTTTCAGATGTTTCCCTCTCCGACGGTGAGTGAGGTGATAATCTCCTATGGTTCCCTCTCCGACGGTGAGTGAGGTGATAATTCCTTTTCAGATGTTTCCCTCTCCAACGGTGAGTGAGGTGATAGTCTCCTATGGTTCCCTCTCCGACGGTGAGTGAGGTGGTAAGTCCTTTTCAGATGTTTCCCTCTCCGACGGTGAGTGAGGTGATAGTCTCCTATGGTTCCCTCTCCGACGGTGAGTGAGGTGGTAAGTCCTTTTCAGATGTTTCCCTCTCCGACGGTGAGTGAGGTGATAGTCTCCTATGGTTCCCTCTCCGACGGTGAGTGAGGTGGTAAGTCCTTTTCAGATGTTTCCCTCTCCGACGGTGAGTGAGGTGATAATCTCCTATGGTTCCCTCTCCGACGGTGAGTGAGGTGATAATTCCTTTTCAGATGTTTCCCTCTCCGACGGTGAGTGAGGTGATAGTCTCCTATGGTTCCCTCTCCGACGGTGAGTAAGGTGGTAAGTCCTTTTCAGATGTTTCCCTCTCCGACGGTGAGTGAGGTGATAGTCTCCTATGGTTCCCTCTCCGACGGTGAGTGAGGTGGTAAGTCCTTTTCAGATGTTTCCCTCTCCAACGGTGAGTGAGGTGATAGTCTCCTATGGTTCCCTCTCCGACGGTGAGTGAGGTGGTAAGTCCTTTTCAGATGTTTCCCTCTCCGACGGTGAGTGAGGTGATAGTCTCCTATGGTTCCCTCTCCGACGGTGAGTGAGGTGGTAAGTCCTTTTCAGATGTTTCCCTCTCCGACGGTGAGTGAGGTGATAATCTCCTATGGTTCCCTCTCCGACGGTGAGTGAGGTGATAATTCCTTTTCAGATGTTTCCCTCTCCGACAGTGAGTGAGGTGATAGTCTCCTATGGTTCCCTCTCCGACGGTGAGTGAGGTGATAATTCCTTTCCAGATAGTTCCCTCTCCGACGGTGAGTGAGGTGATAATTCCTTTTCAGATGTTTCCCTCTCCGACGGTGAGTGAGGTGATAGTCTCCTATGGTTCCCTCTCCGACGGTGAGTGAGGTGGTAAGTCCTTTTCAGATGTTTCCCTCTCCGACGGTGAGTGAGGTGGTAAGTCCTTTTCAGATGTTTCCCTCTCCGACGGTGAGTGAGGTGATAGTCTCCTATGGTTCCCTCTCCGACGGTGAGTGAGGTGGTAAGTCCTTTTCAGATGTTTCCCTCTCCGACGGTGAGTGAGGTGATAGTCTCCTATGGTTCCCTCTCCGACGGTGAGTGAGGTGGTAAGTCCTTTTCAGATGTTTCCCTCTCCGACGGTGAGTGAGGTGACAATTCCCTTTCAGATTATAATTGCCTATGGTGCTCTTCCCGATACTGCAAAGATGGTAATTCCCGCTAAGATTTTTCTCAACGAGCGTTGTTGAAGTTAAAGTCGCCAAAGGTTCTCTTACCATTCATACTAAGGTAGTAACCATCCCTGGTTCATTCATCATCTTGTGAAGCTCCAGATTCAGCTCCTGTAACCAGTCAGGATACATCTATACAAGCATCTGAAATCAACTCCTGCAACGTGTCAGGTACTCATGTTTCTTTTGCAGGTATGCAGGTTCTCACTAAGGAATCTCTTACGCGATCGACATCCAGATGGCATCTATAAAGCCCATCATCCTATTCATCAACCTCTAAATGGCATCTATAAGCCCATTCCACCACACTGCTACTATGTGAGCGCAAATTTCTGGGCACTCTAGTGTTCAATCATCTTCTACCTTCGGATTACGAAAGGCACGTCCGCCAATCTGCATCCTCAGGTCTAAGAAGATTGAACAGGGGCAACTGTTGTACCCCAAAATTTGCCCTCCCATATTCTCCAAGAAATTGCCAAGTCAAGCTGCAAAATTCCCCAAGGGTTGCACAGTGCAAAGGTCTCCCATACAGTCAAAACTAGGGTTTGTGTTCTGATCAAGAAAATGAAGTTTCCAAAGGTCCAATCAAGTCTCATATGCCTACAAATATGGTCAAGTATCCTCATATCAAGTTTCAAGACATTCAGTACAAAATTGCACAGTCAAAAACCCTAATTGCACTACAGTCAACTGTAGGGGCAAAATGATCATTTGACAGTCAAAAGTTCAAATTTTTGGTCAACATATCATTTTGAAGCCACAAACATCATTTGATCAATGCTTGATCATGATTCTCAAAATTTGGCTCAGAAATCATCAAGATGCAAAAGTTTCCTTATTTGGACAGCTGAAAAAGTCAACTGAAATTGACCAGGGCATAACTTTCACATGGATTATCAGAAAAATCCCATCCAAAGCTAATTTTGAAGAGAAAGACATTTCCTACAACTCATCTTCATACTTCAAGTCCAAGAAATGCTCTCACAAAAAGTTATCAATTTCAACATTATAGGTCATTTTCAAAAGTCAACAAAAAGGGACTTTAAGTCAAAGGCCATAACTTGGGATTGGTAAATCAAAATGACATGGGACCAAAGGCATTGGTTAGAGGACTCAAAGACCTTTCCAAAATGTCCAAGAACATGAGAAAAGCTTAAAAATTGAGCAAGTTATGCCTTGTGGAAGTTGGGAAATTTTTGGATATTTTGAAAAGTCAACATTACTTCAAATGACCTAAAATTGCTAATGGGCCCATAATTCATCAATCATGACATGTGCACGACCACTTGGCCCAAAGGGAAGTATTTCTTCATTTTTTATTTATTTATTTGAATTTTTATTTATATTAATTCATTTAAATCATTTAAATATATGAAAAATACTTAATTTAACCTAACAAATCTTTTTGCACATGTTTTAGTCTCAATAATTCGTGCCTAGCCAAATAAGGAAAGAATTGGACTGATTAGATCATGATTTGCACAAAAGCACATGGAAAATATTTGGAAAATAAAGCTTGAAAATCAAATCTTCAAATCAATGAATGCAATGGATTTGATTGATTCTTTTTGACCTAATTCACTACTACATATGCCAGGATCACAACCCTAATGCAAAGACACACACAGCTGCTCCAAAGGCCATTGTCAAACTTGAAAAAATTGTCAAAAAAGTCAATTCTGAAATCATCTTTACAGGTTGATTCAAAGCCTAATTCTTGTTCCATTAGCTTCCTTGAGCCTCATTGGACGTATTCCAATCAGAAACAACCATTAAAACGCAAGGAATTGGTATACAGCATTCAAGATATTTCATAAAAAACTCATAATCGTGCATCATGATTCACGCATCTTTTGTAGCTTTTATTTATTGATTCATGTTCCTTATGAAATTCTGAAGCTAACCAATATGATTAATTGCATTTTTATGTGTTGTATGCAAATATGCCATGTTTTATTTTTAGGGTTTGCAGGCTGTGAAATTGGGGCTTTCCACCCAAAGAAAAATTAGCCTTCAGGACCTGTGCCACTAGATTCAGCAGGTTTGGACGATTAGGAATCCGTCATCGCGCTCAATTTATGAGTGCCTGAGATCTAGTCGCTATTTTCTGGAAAGTGGCCTAAGAGAACAAATCCAAAACCGTGGCTTAATGTGTTTGTTTCAGAAAAAATAAAAAGACCCACGAAGAAGATGATGTGTTGGCAAGCGGTGACAGGTTGATTCAAAAATTCGCGCGTTGGGGACCACTGACTTTCTTTTCTTTTATAATGTTTATTGACTATTATATATTAAATGCGTACGTAGTGGCTCAGTGGCAAATGAAGTTATTGTTAAAGTGAATGACCTGGGTTCGATCCCAGGTCTTCACCCTTTCCATTTGTTTTTTCCCAATTGGCGTTCATATGCAAGCTCAGCAATGTGGTTCACCATACACTCTCGCTATCCAGCATACACGCGTCTTGGAGCATCAGATCAAAGGCTGAGAATTGATGAACACAATGCACATGAGTCAACGTCCCTGCACGTGGGTGAAAAAGTCCACAAAGCCAGGAATTGAATTGGGCTTAAACTGCTTGGGCTATACCTCCATATTGGGGTCTGAACCCCCAGGTTTGCATTTTTTTGTTTCTTCTTTATTTTTTTTGTATTATTATTTTTAGTTATTTTTTGTATTGTTGTTTTATTAATTAACTAATTATTTTCAAAATACAAAAACATCCTAAAAATCAGAAAAAGATAAAAAATATGATAAATATTTTTATTTTAATATTCCTTGTAAATAAATGCACGTAAATTAAGTAGTTTAAATTAGGATTTTAATTTTAATTCCTTTCATAACAAAATCTAAAAAATATAGAACTAGGTTTAATAATTGTTTTATTTCTTTTAATTTTTCTTTTTCACAATAATATTATTTATTTTTATTTATAATTAAACTTGTAAATTAATTAGGGTTTCATTTAAGTTAAAAACTTCAATATTTTTCTTAATAACTAAAAAATAATTAGAATTAGGTTTAGCATTCTATTTTAATTTTAATTAATTCCTTTTTCTATTAAATCCTAAAATACATAAAAATACCAAAAAACAAATTCTTGCTTTCTTTTAATTTTAATTCCTCATTAATTTTAAATTTTGCAAAAGGGTCCAACGCCCTCGTTCTTAATTTCTTATTCGCATATTATTTTATTTCGTTTAAATAATTATGTACCTCTCCCGAAGCCTTGTAATTACTTCTCGCACTTTCAATTTATTTATTTTTCTGTCAAATCGGGTCCTGGTTAATTTTGGCGATGTGGACCCGCGCCATTTGTAATAGCTTAGAATCTTTTACTTTTCCTCGCAACTTTTAATTGTTAAACAAAGCATGCAAGAATGAATGGCCTTAAATAAAAACAAGCGTAGAACACCGATAACATGACAAGATAAATGCAAATGAAAACGACACACAAATCGCACACACCACCCCTAGGGTACGCCTCACTGTTGCCTTGCCTCGAAAGGTGATCGTCGAGTAGAGGATGTCTTAGTAAGTCCTCATGATCCGGGAACCTGGCATGAGGGTAGCTTCTAAGGTGTCTTCCCATTACTCTGGTGATCACCATGTCCCGAACCTCGAATTGACCCGAACACCTCCAACGGTGGTGCTACCTACCTCTCAATGGTGGGATAGCACTACTTTAAAGGACATTTATACAGACGAATTCCTTAGGGTAGGTAGACGACTCTAGATACTTGCTCTAATTTCAAAACAAATCAAAAATACTTTTCACACCAACACATTTTCAAAAGCTTTCGAAAGCAATTTTTCAAACACTCTTGAGGACCGATACAAGAGTCGAACTGGAATTTTCAAAGAAACTTTTTTTAAAAACCCACAGTTGAAAAGCAAACAAACCATTTTTGAAAACACATTGAGCAAGTATCTAAGAGCCCATGGATAACCATGGATAGAAAGGGTGCTAACACCTTCCCTTTCTATAATCTACCTCCCGAACCGAGAGCAATCTCTTTAAGGAATTTTTCTGTGCTTTTGTCCTTTCCATTTGGAGAAAATAAAAGACGGTGGCGACTCTTGCTTCCGCAACATTTCGCGAACCAGCGTTAAACAGTCAGTTCCAGATCCACCGATCACACATACATCATAAACACCATGAAGCATCATATGCATTCACTAACCATTTCAAGGGTTTGGATCTTCATCTTTGTTCTTGTTTTGTAGGTCATGGAAATTCCTCGCAGAAACACCATCCAAGTCAACGTTGTGAGAATCTCTCCTCAACTCAATGAGCTCACGTCAAGAATTCCGGAAAACTCATCCTTCAGTGAAAGACATGGCAGACTGCTCAGCTTAGTCAACACCGACATTGAAGAAGACATGATGAAAGTGCTATTCCAGTTCTTTGACCCTCTTCACCACTGTTTCACTTTCCCTGATTACCAGTTGGTGCCCACTTTGGAGGAGTTTTCTCAACTCCTAAGAATTCCTATCCTTAATCAACTACCATTCAACGGTACGGAAAAGGAACCAAAGCCGGAAGATGTTGCTCGAGCATTACATCTACAACCATCCGATATCAAGGGGCATTGGGAAACCAGAAGCGGCGTCAAAGGATTCTTAGCAAAATTCTTGTTTGAGAAGGCACAAGAGTGTTGGAATTCATTGGATCTACAAGCCTTTGAAGAGATTGTGGCACTCCTCATCTATGGGTTGGTCTTGTTCCCAAATCCTGACCAATTGGTAGATGTCAACGTCGTCAAAATCTTCTTGTCCAGAAACCCAATACCAACATTGCTTGGGGACATTCTTCACTCATTTTACACACGAACAATGAGAAAGAGGGGTGTTCTCATGTGTTGTACTCCTCTCCTTGCAAGGTGGTTTATTTCGCACCTTCCACAATCTGTCTTGAAGAATGACCAAGGCTCAAGGTGGTCCCAACGGTTGATGACTCTTACTCACTCTGATGTACATTGGTGTTCTCGGTCCAGAGAAAATGTCATCATCGTCGATCGTTGTGGAGAATTTCCTAATGTTCCTTTACTTGGAATCAGAGGAGGTATCACCTATAACCCTTGCCTAGCTTTGAGGCAATTTGGATATGCACGGAGGGATGGCCCTCATGATATGTTGATTCCTGACCTAGTTTTTGACTTCGACAACAATGCGCAAGGACTTCGCCAAAGATTCATCAGAGCTTGGGGAAGACCCAACAAGGTTGATAGCAAGACTTTGGGACACAAGAACTCCATCCCTCTTGAGCCTTATCTCAAGTGGGTACGAGCCCGAGCCCAAAGTCGGATGATGCCTTATCCTCATGTTCTCCCTGTGATTAAAGAGCCCGTCAAGGAAGGAGAGGTTCCCTACACCATCCTACATTCGGACATGCCTACATCGTGGGAGGAAATGCAGAAAAGTTGGATTCAGCTCAAGGAAGAACGGAATACTTTCGAAGCTAGCTTCTACGCCAGTGAGAAGAAGGTTCTAGAGCTTACCCTCCGACTCCATGAGCAAGAGGCCCTCAACACCTACATCGCACCAAAGAGGATGCGCAATGTCTTTTTGCCTTGAGAAGTTATTTTGTAATATTTGGCCCATGGGGCATTTATGTACTAACAAATTTCTTCTTATTAATATGACGTGCGTTCTTCTTTGTTTGAAACAATTTTGAATGTCCTAAATCCTTGAATGCATTGCATACATAAGCATATCATTCATCATGTGCATAAGCAGGTCTCACTCCAGGTTTCCTTATCTATCTGCTGTTTATTTCAGTAGGATGGATCTCGAGCAAACAGTCAAAGACCTACAAGCTCAGAATGCACAGTTTCAGCAACTCCTGACAACCTTGGCTAAAGGTCAGGAGGATCTCAAGACCTTGCTGGGGAATAAAGACCCAGTGAAAAAGAAGAAAAAGAGACTCGGAGTGGCTACTTTGGGGAGAAGATTTGACGGAGAAGCTCGGAGAGTGCTTAAATTTCCTCCTATTTCTGATGAAGGAACCAGCAAAGGAGGTGGAGCTGCGGTACCTTCCTAGTCTGATGCGGAAGAAGAAGAGGTCGAAGAGGATGAAGATTATTCTGATCAGCAATACCCTCCAGTTGATGATAAATACAAGGGGCTAGAAGACAGATTGGCCGCCATGGAGCTACAAAGAGTACCGAGTTTGGATTTTGAAGACTTGGGTTTGGTCGCCGGGATTGTGATTCCCCCAAAGTTCAAGGTGCCAGTGTTTATGAGGTATGATGGGCTGTCCTGTCCTAAAATGCATCTCAGGTCCTACGTGAGAAAGATTCAACCCTATACGGCAGATAAAAATCTTTGGATTCATTTCTTCCAAGACAGCCTTTCTGGAGCTCAATTGGAGTGGTTTTATCAGCTAGAGGGAACCAGCGTCCGAAATTGGGAAGATTTGGCCACCGCTTTCTACAAACAATATCAGTATAATTCTGACCTTGCTCCTACTCGTACCCAACTTCAGGGTATGTCACTAGGAACAGGCGAGGGATTCAAAGAATATGCACAAAAATGGAGAGATATGGCTGGCAGGGTGAAGCCTCCTTTAACCGACCGTGAACTTGTTGATATGTTTCTAGGGACCCTATCTGGGCCATTTTTCAATCATCTAATTGGTAACTCTTCCGCGGGGTTTACCGATTTGATCTTAACAGGCGAAAGAATAGAAGCTGGCATCAAGTCAGGAAAGATTCAGAAGGGTGTTGCTGCAAGTATTGAGAAGAAGCCTTTTAAGAAGGAAACAGCTGTGATATATTCTTAGAGAAGAGCAGGGAAGACGGAGCGTCGGCCAACTGTGGGGGCCGTAATGATTCAAAACACTCCAAGTGAGCAGCCTCGCTATAACCAGTCCAGACCAAATCAGCAACGGGTGGAACGGCCACAACGGCAGTTCACCCGTATTAATATGACTCCAGCGCAAGTGCTTCCCCATCTATTGAAGTTGAATCTCGCCACCATCAAGGAGGCACCAAAGAATGTGAATACGTCCTCTCCGCATTATCATGCTAATGCTAAATGCGCCTACCATTCAGACAGTGTTGGGCACGACACCAATGATTGTTGGGCACTCAAGCATAAAATCCAAGACCTGATAGAGGCGAAGGAGGTAGAGTTTGACGCTCCGGAGAAGCCTAATGTGATATCTGCACCTATGCTGAAGCACGGCCGAAATGTCAACGCCATTGAAGAAGATTTGTATGTTGCTGATTTCAATGATCTGACTACTCCATTGCTAACCATTAAGTTGAATCTGTTAAGGGTCGGGGTCTTCCCGGGATGTAAGGAAGACTGCTATTGTTGTTACTCTCTGCCGTTTGATTGTCCGTTACTGAAGAAAGGCATCCAGGGCCTTATGGATAGTCGACAAATTTTGTTTGAAAAAGTTTCTGCTGTTCCAGTTCATACTGAAGATGTCTCAATCATAACCATTCACGCCAATCTTTCCAAGGTCGTCAAAAAGCCTGTTAAGATTACACCAGCTATGAAATTTGTTCCTTTGAAGATAACAATGCCAGGGCCTGTTCCCTATGTTTCTGAGAAGTCGATACCTTGGAACTATGGCGGTGACGTCTACTACCATGGTATCAAACAAATCGAAATAACTGAAGAAAGTTCGGATGATGAAGAAGCCAGCATTGGTAACATTGCAGGCATGAGCAAAATCACCAGGAGCGGGAGAATATTTTCTCCAGAGATTGCCCCTCCAAGAGCAATCTTTGGACCCTCATCAGCTGACAAGGTCATCCCTGCACCAATAAAACTCTCTGCTAGAACCCATTTGATTGAGGATGTTGTTGTTCCTGGTGCTGTCTCTCCTACCGCTGCTGATAAAGGTAAGGGAATCCAAGATGAGCTCGTCAGGATGAGGGCTCAGCCCTTGGTCATCCCTGAAACCTCCAAGAAGGAAATGGATGAGATCTTGAGGATAATCAAAAGAAGTGATTACGATGTGGTAGAACAGCTGGGGCAAACCCCCTCAAAGATCTCCATGTTGGCACTGCTACTTTGCTCGGAAGCGCACGCTAAAGCTCTGATAAAATTCCTGAAGGCAGCCCATGTGCCCCAGGAAACCTCTGCGAATCAATTTCAAAATTGCGTGGCTAGCCGTACTACGGACAATGGATTAGGTTTTTCTGATGCCGACCTAACTCCTAAAGGTAGAAACCACAATGATGCTTTGCACATTTCGGTCGAGTGCCGGGGAACCACCCTCGCACATGTCTTGGTCGACACTGGTTCGTCGCTGAATGTTTTGCCTAAGAAGGCCTTGGACCCACTAGATTGTGAAGGGTTGGAATTGAAGCCGAGTGATATTATTGTCAGAGCTTTCGATGGTTCGAAGAGAATGGTCCATGGGGAGGTTGAAATTCCCATCAAGATAGGCACTGAGGTGTTTAAATCTACTTTCTATGTGATGGACATCCGTCCATCATACTCTTGCTTGTTGGGTAGGCCTTGGATACACCATGCTGGGGCAGTCACCTCCTCCCTGCATCAGATGTTGAAGTATCCTGTCAAGGGAAAGATCATTACTGTCCATGGTGAAGAGGAGTACATGATCAGTCACTTAAACTCATTCCGGTACGTGGAGGTAGAAGGGGAGTTCATTGAGACGCCTTTTCAACATTTCGAAGAAGTCCTTCCTAAAATAGCAGTAGCAAAGTTGGCAGCTGAGACACCGAGGCAGATGGCCAGGATGGAATCTCTGGAAGACGCAAGGGCCGCAATAAAGGAAGGGAAGAATTCAGCGTGGGGGCAGTTACCTGATATTCCGCATAAGACAGACAAATTTGGATTAGGGTTCACTACCGCAGGCCATAAAGCGATGCGCCGGTCAAAGATTGAAAGAGCGCCAGTCAAAATTTCTCCCTACGGAATCAACGCTTTGGAGGACGAGGACAAAGAGAGCAACATCGAAGAATGGATTTACCCAACTGTCAAAGGAGGATTGAGCAACTGGGAGGCAAAAGACTTTGTCCCCATCACTTTTATTCATCAGTAATTTATCTGTTAAACATTTCCTATTTGGTCTGTAATATTTTCAAACAATCCGTACACTATCTTTTCACCTCATGCCTTGCCCGGGGCATGTAGGTCCCCTTGTAAGGGTTTTGATTATTTTTCATATCCATATGCCATGTTTAATGATTCATTGGACGTTTTTCATTTGATAAACTGCTTGTGTTCATTTTCTTTCCTTTTGCATTTTTTGTTTAAGGATGGCTATCCCTTACACACACCCACACTCACAAATGCAGGTACCCATCCACTCCGGATTCCATGGGTGACTATTCTGCTGTATCTTTCAATAACTCTGAAGATCTGGTCAATCAGGCCGAGTATGAAGATGACGAAGGTTGTGAAGTACCCGAGGAACTAGCCAGACTTCTACAGCAAGAGGAAAGGGCCATCTTACCTCATGAAGAGTCATTGGAAACTGTCAACTTAGGGACCGAGGAAGACCGGAAGGAGGTACAAGTGGGTGCCAATCTGGAACCAAAGGTCAAGGAGCTCCTGATATAGTTGTTGAATGAGTATATTGAAATCTTCTCTTGGTCTTATGAAGACATGCCGGGTTTAGACACAGACATCGTGGTTCACCGTCTCCCCACAAGAGAAGACTGTCCACCGATCAAGCAAAAAGTTCGCCGAATGAGGCCTGACATGTCTGAAAAGATCAAGGCAGAAGTAATGAAGCAATTCAACGCTGGCTTTCTGGCTGTTACGTCCTATCCTCAATGGGTCGCTAACATCGTGCCAGTACCTAAGAAAGATGGAAAAGTCAGGATGTGTGTGGACTACCGGGATTTGAATAGGGCCAGCCCCAAAGATGATTTTCCACTTCCACACATTGACATTCTGATCGACAACACAGCTCAGCACAAAGTGTTTTCCTTCATGGATGGATTCTCGGGCTACAATCAAATCAAAATGGCCCCCGAGGACATGGAGAAAACTACTTTCGTCACACAATGGGGCACTTTCTGTTACAAGGTGATGCTGTTCGGGCTGAAGAACGCAGGGGCAACTTATCAACGCGCCATGGTAGCTTTATTTCATGATATGATACATCATGAGATTGAAGTTTACGTAGACGATATGATAGCTCGGTCACAAACAGAGGAAGAGCACCTTGAACATGTGGAGAAGCTATTTGCCAGGTTGAAAGAATACAAGCTCAGGCTAAATCCAAGTAAATGCACTTTTGGAGTTAGGTCTGGTAAACTCCTAGGATTCATTGTAAGTAACAAAGGCATTGAAGTCGATCCAGCAAAAGTAAAAGCAATACAAGAGATTCCTGCTCCCCGTACTGAAAAGGAGGTTAGAGGGTTCTTGGGGCGCTTGAACTATATTGCCAGATTCATTTCTCATCTGACCTCTACCTGTGAGCCAATTTTCAAACTCTTGAAGAAGGATCAGGCAGTCGAATGGAACGACGATTGCCAAGCTGCTTTTGATAGAATCAAGGAGTATTTGCTAGAACCTCCTATTCTGATGCCACCCGTCGAAGGAAGACCATTGATCATGTATTTGACCGTCTTGGATAACTCAATGGGGTGTGTTTTGGGCCAGCATGACGAGTCTGTTCGAAAAGAGCATGCTATTTATTACCTTAGCAAAAAGTTTACCGACTGTGAGACTCGCTACTCACTGCTCGAGAAAACTTGCTGCGCTTTGGTATGGGCTGCTCGCCGACTAAAGCAGTATATGTTGACTCATACTACCTTGTTGATTTCCAAAATGGATCCTATCAAGTATATCTTCGAAAAGCCCGCTTTATCTGGAAGGATAGCCAGATGGCAAATGATCTTAACTGAGTATGACATCCAGTACACCACCCAAAAAGCTATAAAAGGGAGTGTACTAGCTGACCATCTGGCTCATCAAGCTATCGAAGACTATCAACCCATGAGATTTGACTTCCCAGACGAGGACATCAAGAATTTGGACAACATTGAAGGTGACGGACCGTATGACGGACCCGAAAAGGGATCCCGATGGACCCTGTACTTTAATGGTGCTTCAAATGCACTTGGAAATGGTATTGGCGCAGTACTCATTTCTCCGGAAGGCTGTCACACACCTTTCACGGCCCGACTTTGCTTTAGCTGCACAAACAACATGGCTGAGTATGAAGCTTGCATCTTTGGTCTCAAGGCTGCTATAGACTTGGGGATCAAATCTTTGATCGTATTTGGGGATTCGGCTTTGGTTATCAGTCAAATCAAAGGAGAGTGGGATACCAAGCATCCTAATCTTATCCCATACAAAGAACATGTCCTGACATTGTTGCCTCATTTCGAGCAAATTACCTTTGAGCATTTCCCGCGAGAAGAGAATCAGCTAGCAGATGCTCTAGCCACAATGTCCTCCATGTTTAAACTCAACTGGGATAACGAGGCTCCCCAAATCACCATCGAGCGAATGGATGAACCTGCGCATTGTCACGAGATTAATACAGAAGAAGTAGTGGAACAACCTTGGTTCCATGAAATCAAAAGGTATCTCGAGACTAGAGATTATCCCGAAGGAGCTTCCGTAAATGACAAGAAGTTCTTAAGGAAATTCGCTGCTAAGTTCTTCCTGAGCAACAAAATCCTTTACAAACGAAGCCATGATTGCGTGTTACTCCGATGCGTAGACAAAGCTGAAGCAGAGTTGATCATGACTGATATACACAGCGGCACATTTGGCACTCACTTGAGCGGGCATACAATGGCTAAGAAGATCCTAAGGGCAGGCTATTACTGGTCTACCATGGAAGCTGACTGCCATCAACATTCCCGTACTTGCCACAAATGCCAAGTTTATGCTGATAGAGTTCATATCCCCCCGGTCCCCCTCAACGTTCTGACTGCTCTGTGGCCCTTTGCAATGTGGGGCATTGACATGATTGGAGAGATCAAGCCCACGGCTTCCAACGGACATCGCTTTATCCTGGTTGCCATTGACTATTTCACCAAATGGGTCGAAGCAGCTTCATTCGCCTCTGTTACTAAAAATGTGGTTGCCCGCTTCATCAAGCAAAATCTCATATGTCGGTATGGTGTTCCAGACAGGATCATCACAGACAACGGTACAAATCTGAATAACACAATGATCACCGCCTTGTGCGAACAGTTCAAGATTTATCATCACAATTCATCTCCCTATCGGCCGAAGATGAACGGTGTTGTTGAAGCTGCGAACAAAAACATTAAGAAGATCATTCAGAAAATGACAGTCACTTACAAAGACTGGCATGAGATGTTACCGTTTGCTCTGCATGGATACCGTACGACGGCACGTACTTCAACCGGGGCAACCCCATTTTCTTTGGTGTATGGCATGGAAGCTGTCTTGCCTATGGAAGTCCAGATTCCTTCTCTAAGGATTATGAAGGATGCAGGTTTGAGTGAAGATGATTGGATGCAGACCCGACTTGATCAACTCAATTTGATCAACGAGAAGCGACTCGCTGCTATATGCCATGGTCAGACGTATCAAAAACGGATGATCAAGGCCTTCAATAAGAAAGTCAGACGTCAAGTATATCAAGTCGGAGATCTCGTAATCAAGCGGATTATCTTGCCGCAAAGTGATCCCAGGGGCAAATGGACTCCTACATATGAAGGACCATTTGTGATCAAGAGCATATTTTCTGGTGGTGCAATGATTCTGACCACCATGGACGGCGATGATTTGCCGCACCCTGCGAACGCAGACATAGTCAAAAGATACTACGCATAAAATAACCCGACAAGTCGAAAACCCGAAAGGGCGGCTTGGGAAAAAATGGGCATCCCGGTGAACTGAAAACCCGAAAGGGCGGTTCAGGCAAAAATTAGGGATAAAAACAAAAAAAATCTGTACACCCGGCAAGTCGAAAACCCGAAAGGGCGGCTTGGGCAAAAAGGGGTTTCCCGGTGGATCGAAAACCCGAAAGGGCGATTCAGGCAAAAGTTAGGGAATTAAAGCGTATGACTATGTCTCGTCGGATCACTTCAAAGACAATCTCTTCATCAACCAGTTCCAGGCTTCTGATCAATCCAGCTATCGGCAAACGAAGCATTGAATGGACAGATATTCAGATTTGTGAAGGCTGTAGCGGAATGGAATCCCATGGAATTATTTCACATAGCCATCTTTATTTTTGTAAATTTTTCAAATATTTACGACAAAATCCTCTTACTAGGATGATTGTCTCCTTTGTACAAACATACTCATAGAAAGTCAATACAAATGCTTTTCCCATAAATTTGTGTCTTTTCCTTTCTTTTTGCACTAATTGTTTATTTTGAGAAACTTCCAATGTTTTGTTAAATAGGCATATGCATTTGAACATAATCATTTCCTTATGAATCAAGAAAGAGGATTACTGATAGGTTGAAGGTACAGTTGGATATCTTGATACCCTTTCCAAGGAAACCTCCCCAGGAGATTTGGAATCCATATCCCTAGCAAGTCTCGAAGCTTATCCCCAGTAAATTCTGAAAGCTTATCCCCTGCAGAGTACGGACGTCTCTCCCGAGTTTTATTCAAAGTTATTCCTCACAAGGGCTTATAACTGGGTTATCCTCAGCTTATTGCCACGGAAGATCGCACTCGCCAAACTTCTTCTTATCCCCAGCGGAGTTCATCAGAGTTCCCGAACATAACTTATCAATACAATCCCCGGAGGAGGTTGTCTTTGTACATCCCCAGCCAGAAGACCCTCCAGAACTCATTTCCCCTTAGAGTTTAAGTTTCAGTATCCCCAGCGGAGCCAGACTAGTAAGCCTTCTCCCCACAGAATTTTGAGAAAGCAAATCTTGAGTTCCCCAGTGAAGTCGCCAGAGATACTTCCCACCAAACTGAAGATTCTCAGTCTTGCATCCCCAGCATGAGTCTATTAGAGTGGAACTCCCCAGTAGAAGTCATCAGGAATTCCCCAGAAGATTGGCATACAACCCAAGCTCCTTTTTCTCCGGCAACAACCAAGAATTATTTTCCTCGGCAACAGTCAAGATTCTTTTATCTTCGGCCATCCAGGATTCATTTATCCTCAGCAAGATAGCTCATCAGCTTACATGCGCATTCACCACATTCATATCATAAACATTGATGTCACATACATTGCATCATGCATCATAACATTGCATACAACTAACCCTTTACCTTTTCAGGTAAGATTAGTCGACAGACACAGATCATCTTCCGAGATTCATCCAGAAATAGTTCAGAGGTGACCCGGACACGGCGACATTCTGATACTTATTCCAGATTCATCCAGATGCAGTTTTACACGAGCTCATCATCAGGAAGCCCTACACCGGTTCCTCTTCAAGACTTCTGAAAACAGTTCACGGGTTCTCCAAGTAACGGATGTTGACCTATCACTTGTTCAGTTTCTTCTCAAGACTTCTGAAAACAGTCTATGGATTCTTCCCAACAACGGATGTTAATATATCACTTGTTCAGATGCAACCTTTGAAAATAGTTTACGGACGCTTCCCAACAACGGATGCTGCTCTATTGCTTATTCAAATTCAAGATTTCTGAAAACAGTTCACGGGTTCTCCAAGTAACGGATGTTGACCTATCACTTGTTTAGTTTCTTCTCAAGACTTATGAAAACAGTCTATGGATTCTTCCCAACAACGGATGTTAATCTATCACTTGTTCAGATGCAACCTTTGAAAACAGTTTACGGACGCTTCCCAATAACGGACGCTGCTCTATTGCTTATTCAACTTCAAGACTTTTGAAAACAGTTTACGGGTTCTCCAAGTAACGGATGTTAACCTATCGCTTGTTCAGTTACTTCTCAAGACTTCTGAAAACAGCTTATGGATTCTTCCCAACAACGGATGTTAATCTATCAACTTGTTCAGATGAAACTTTTGAAAACAGTTTACGGATTCCTCCCAACAACGGATGTCAATCTATTGCTTATTCAGACCCCCAGTTCGAAGATGGTCCAAAGCATGGACACCTTCCTGATATTCATTTCCAGATGGCATCTTTAAGCCCATCCCCGACAAGTTTCCGTCACTCTTCCAGATGGAATCGTTAAGCCCATCTCCAAATAGCATCTTTAAGCCCATTCCCGCATCCATTACTTTGACGAGTGCAAATTTAAGGGCACTCTAGTGTCCAATCTCCTTTTACCCTCGAGTCACGAAAGGCAAAACTTGCCAATCTAACTCTTCGGATTCAAGAAGATTGAACAGGGGCAACTGTTGTACCCCAAAATTTGCCCTCCCATTTCTCATTGATTTCTCACCACAAAACCTTTGAAGATCAAGATCCAGTTAGGGTTTCATCTGCTCAAGACTTCTCCTTGAACTGTTGACCCAAATTAGGGTTTGTGTTTGCACAAAGTTGTTTTGACCTAAAATTCCTAAGATGACTTTCTTGCTTCATATTGGACTCCCAAGTTTATCCACATCAAGTTTCAAGTCTTGATTCCAAGTTTTGCCCAGTCAATTGGACAGTTGACCTAAAAATCAACTGTATTGGGGAAAAAGTCAATTGTGGCAAATTCACAGTCAAACCTCATGAAAATTGACCCACATCAACATTATAAACTCACATGGACCATTTGATCAAGTTTGGATCACAATTCCACAAGAAATTTGATCAGATCACCAAAAGGGCAAAATGGTCATTTTTAGGGTTTTGACTGCACAAAGGCAATTTTTGACTGTTTGACCTAGCCAATGGCAAACCAAGCTCACATATGGACTCAAGGACCCCATGGAATTATCTTGACATGCTCAACAAGTTCAAAAGATCCCAAATGCACAAGATTGACAGTTGAATTTCCCAGTCAATTGATCAATTTTGACTGTATACTGAAAAGTCAAACTTTGACTTTTTGGTCAAAATCAAGAGTCAAGATTCATTTTTCATCAAAACATGCCAAATCATGAAACTTGTTCACCAAGAAATCAAAATTTGCAAATTAGGGTTTGAAATGGGAATTTTTCATAACTTAGAATTTTTCTAAGTTATGAAAAATCCTAATTTTTTCCCAACTTTGCCCCACTTTCTCACCAAGATTCATTTGGATTCAAACAAAAGTCAAAACATGAAAGTTGTAGCTTGTTGCATAATCTACAACTTTGATTCACAAAGTTTTCACAAAAGAGGCTTGTATCTCAAGTTACAATTTTTGGAATAAGGGTACTAAACCATTCTTAACTTAGTGAAATTTTAACCTATTTTGGCAAGGTTTTCTACCTAACTTCAAGGCCATTTTCCATACACTTTCACTTGGAATTTCAATTTTCATTTCAAATATGGATTGTAGTACACATTCCAAGCTTTCCAAAATGTCCAAGAACTCATCAAACAACCTCATAACTTGAGAGAATCGAATTTCACAATATGGTAAAAACTCACTTTTGAATTGGTCATGTACATGTTCATAACTTATGCCATTTTCAAGTCAGCTTAGTTTGTGCTACATTACAGGCCCTTAAACCATCCAACACTCATAAATTTAATGCCAAACCTTTGTGCCAAAGTGTTTTTCTATGAGTTCAAGCATTACATACAAGTTTAATCCATTTATGGAAAAAGTGAAATAGCCATTTTTGAAAAGTTAAGCTTTATGTCCAATTGCAAATCCACAAGTACAGATCAAATCTAATTGGCACAAGATTATGAGCATAACACACTGATCAAGGAAGGGTTTTGCAGCATGATTAGGGGTCCTCTACCTGTCTAGAATACAACTTGGCTTTTGTTTGCTTAAGTGTTAAGAAACTTGGCATTTCACACACAACTTTCATCTCAGCA